>JASCZI010121289.1:13991-42043 GCA_036250425.1 Stylosanthes scabra | reverse complement strand
AGAATATGTTGGAGATTGAATTGATTGTAAATCAACATCATCATCTGTTTGATAAATTGGTTGAGCAATATTTGAATTATTTTGTAGACCTGAAATATTAATTCCGAAATTTACAGATCTGGGGATTCTTGTTGAAAACTGAGATTGTGAAGTCACAGAAAAAGATCTTCTCGCTGAAGCAAAATCATCAGATGTCCCTGCTTCAGATCTAGAAGAAAAAGAGTTTCGTCTGTCAAAGAAAATCTCTACTCTTCCAGTTTCATCTTGTTTAATCTCCTGAAGGAGAGGTGCTTGACGAGGCTGCGTAGGAATGGCTCGATCAATTGACCATGATCTTGGAAGGTCAATTTCATCCCACTTAATGAGCCTTGGGACCGTGACGTTGGCCTTTGTCATGTCGGTGACAAACAAAGTAGTTTCACGATCAATATATATATATATATATATATATATATATATATATATATATATATCATTAATTTATTTTTACTGTTTTATTAGTTTAGTGTTGGTCAAACATATAATACCTATTTTCATAAAATCTATAATGTACCTATTTTAGTGTTAATTTTGAAATTAAATGGTAAAATATATTTCAATTATAATTGCTTAATAGAAATAGATATAGATATATTATTTATACTTAGAATTGTGGCCATTTTCTTTGAAGTTTTATTTTTTTTACAATTTTTTTTTTAGGTTACCCAATTTTAATGAAAAATCGAAATGAGTTTGTTAAGTTTTACTCTTTATTAGTTCTTTAACTATTAAGCTTTATTTCTTTTTATGTATTATATAAAAAATAATCAATAAAAATTTAATATGTATAATACGTTGCTAGTACTAATATCCTTAATCAAATTATTATAAATTTAACTAGTATATTTTAAATTATTATTATTTATATTATTTTTATGTATTATTATTTATGTCCCCACAATCAAAATTTTTGGATCCATTACTGTAGAGTACTGTACTCCTAGAGCACACAATAAGGATATATTGGTATATATGGTAGCAGAGATACATTCTTGGAAACATCTGAAGGCGCCTTTGTCATTGACGATTTTTGTACACGAGGCGCCTTTTCGAAAATGGTTTCATAGCTGAAGACGCTATCCCATTTGGCGCCTCCTGTTCAAGTATCGCCAAACTCTTTAGCGCCTTTCATGAAGAGGGCGCCTCCCATAAACGCGCCTCTTAGTCAGCTGCCACCGTGGCAAACAGTGGCAGCTGGGTCAAAAGTTTCAAAAGGGTGGCATTTAGGGAATAAGTTCTCCAAATGGTGGCATTCGAGTAAATTAGCCGAAAGTATCCAAAGCCTAGGTGAACTAAACTCTCATTTTCAGTGGAGGCGGCAACCCTAGTTCTCTCAACTCAAACCTCAACTTACAAATCTGAAGAACACCAACACCATACACTCCCAAATCTGTAGCCGCCGCCAGTCACCTCGACGTCACCAACCGACCGTCGCCGCCTCGGCAGCCTTGACCCTCCCTCTCCGTCGGCATCGAAGCCGTCCCCTGTCACCGCCTCGTCCGCCCCTCTCCGCGACGCGGCAACCTTCTGGTTCCCTCTATATTCCGCCCTAATCTCCATCATTTATTTCAAATTATGTTCTGTGTGTTACAACTTAATTGATGTTATGTTTACTTGTTGAATTTGCTAATTGTTTAACTTAGTTGATACTCTCTGACTTAATTATGTTAATTTTGTTTGATCAGTTTGCTAATTGGGGAAAAAATTACTTGTTGAATTTGCTAATTTGTTATATATGTTAATTTTGATCAGTTTGCTAATATGTTAATTTTGTTTGATCAATTTGCTAATATGTTAATTTTGTTTGATCAGTTTGCTAATTGAAAAAATTTACTATGATTTTGTTTGATAAATTTGATTGTTGTTGGACCGTTTGATTTTCTTTCAAAGTTTATGTTTAGGGAATTTATTTGGTTTTGTTTGACAATTTGTTTATGTCAATTTTATATTCATATATGTTGCTTTAAAAATAAATTTAATATCTTTGATTTTTAGGTGCAAAACCAGATTATCATACTGCAAATAATGATTCTAGGAGTGATACTAAATCTAAGGTGATAGATCCTTAATGATGGTGTTGGAATTTGGAACAATTGAAAAGCTCACGAAAGAAAGCTCATGGAGGACTTGAAAGCTTTTATTTGTATTTACTGTTTTAAAATTTCATTAAAGATTTTTAGGGTTTGAACAACTTGATAGTTATGTTGTTTAAGTTGTGCTTTTAAATTGTATGTTTGACATATTATTTAGGATTTGATTATGTTATTTGTATTTGATGTTTTTATGTTTAATTTGCTGTATTTTTTGTTAACCGGCGGGTAGGGTTAGGGTTGGGAACTTCTCAACCCGCGGGTAGGGTAGGGTTGAAATATAAACGGAAAGAATTAATCTTGGTGTACACCTCTTTTTGGTGTACACCTCCAACCAAGTCTTAAACGAACAGATTTTTACTATTAGAACAAACAGATTTTTTAAAGCAAACGAACAGATTTTTAACATGTTCGTGTCAACTATAAAATATGTTCGTTGTATATATAGATTTCTGTTCGTGCACGAACAGAATTTTACTACTAGAACGAACAGATTTTTAAAAGCAAACGAACAAGTTTTAAAATCTGTTCGTATCAACTATGAAAACATGTTCGTTGTATATATAAAAATCTGTTCGTTTGGGACTTGGTTGGATGTGTACACCAAAAAGAGATGTACATGTAGCATTACCGTAACGAAAAATCAACCTGCGGATAGGGTTAGGGTTGGGACTAAACCCTACCCTACCCATTCCCAGGCCTAGTCCTAGTACAACTAACAATTCCTCTTTTTGTACTTTGTTGATTCTAGAGGGTGACTTTTAGGGTGGTCCCTAAAAAGTTTGGAGAATATTTTTATATTATTTAACTTGATTATTAATTTTTCAATTTGAAAAAGTATTTAAATAATAATATTATTATAATTAATATCTAGTATATTCTTATATATTAGATATTAGTATCTATTCGATTATTTAAGGTATTTATACTTCTATCTAATTTTTAGATTTTTCGTTATTCTATCTATAATCAAATTAATGATATTTCTAATTAACAATACTAATAATAATAATGATAATACTTTACGGAGTAGTAGCCATAATAATAATAATAATAATAATAATAATAATAATAATAATAATAATGGTTTAACTAACATATATTCTAAGTGCACATTATAGCAAATATATGTCGATTAATTTTTACGTTTAATGAGACACGGATAAAAATATTATAATTAATAATGAACTAGTCTATTTTATATATTTTATTATTTTTACTATACGTAACTTATTAAACGCGTGCCTGTTCAATGTAAATACATGAATAATACACTTAAAAATTGCAAAAAACAGAAACGGACTAATAATACTAGAAATATATTAAAAATTAGAAAAAGACTAGGGAGCCAACATAATATGACCAGTAGGGAGCCAATATGATTTACGAATGATAACTTATATAAATTTTGAATGATAACTTAATCATTAATATATGAGTTACAAATGATAACTCATATAAATTTTAGATGATAATTTAATTATTGACTCCCTAATGGGCTCTCTAATATTGGTTACCTAGCATTGTTCATAAAATTAATACGCGTTTAAAATATTATTATAATTATCCATTTATTTAATCTCACTTATTATCCATTTACTTTTCCATATTATAATTATCCATTTTTAATAGACTCCAAAAAAATTATCCATTTTTAATATTTTTACTATACGTGACACATGAATGTACATAGATATTATTAGAAAACACAAATTATTATTATTATTATTATTATTATTATTATTATTATTAATCTACGCGTATCAGTGTATATCTTTATATATACATCTTTTATTTTTTTTATTTTGAATTTTGTGTTCAGATACAGTATTTTTGTACTATACGTAACTGTTTCTATTCTATCGTATGTTATATTCATGTTTTTGTGAATATTTTTGTACTGATGTTTATATTTTTTGTACTATACTTAACTGTTTTATGCTATTATATGTTATATTTATGTTTATATTTTTTGTGTTCTAAATTTTTCTGCGCTGATATTTATATGTTAAAATTGAAAATAATATTGTTGGGACTTTTACACCGATTTTTTTGTTTAATATGTTTATTATTGTTTTTTATTTTAATTATTTTACAAATATTTCTCTTACCTAATTTGGGAAAAACAAGTATCACGTAACTTATAAATGATAAACAACTATTTATTTACTTAATTAAGAATTAACTTATTGAAAGTTTTGAAATAAAATAAAATTTAATTTTTGGTGACCAAGATAAAATTTGATTAAAAAATAAACTACAACTCTATATATATAGTTTACGTATTTTTTTGAAAAAAAAAATGATGGATTGCTAGAATATGTGAAATACATATTTTTTTTTTAAGAAATTGCATTTTATATTATTAAATAAATATATTTTTAGCTTATTATATATTTATGTTTTTTTAAATATTTATGCTTATTTTTACTCTTTTATATTTTTAAAAGAATATTTTATTAAATTAATTTTATTATTTTAAATAAAAATTAAAAAAAAATATATTCTCTTTCTTATTTATTTCATTGTCTTTTTATTAATTATAGAATACTTTTCTCTTTTTTATTAATTAAGGACTATTGATGCTCCAAATCTTTAACAACTTATAAGAAACCATTGATTCACCAAACATAAAGAGACCATTGCAACATGCCCCATCCTAGAGTCCTAATGCAGCTAACAAGGCTTCGGTTTTGGTGCACTGAGCAACTTTCAGTGTTTTGGTGCACATAGCTAAATTTAAATATTTTAAAATTTTATTTTAACCCCTTAAAATATTGATATTTTTAGTTTAAGTCCTCAACTTCAATTTCCTGTTTTCCACATCTCTAAGACCCTCACTTTGGGTTGTGTGCATCTTTCAATTTTTCAAGGTCGTGATAGTGAATCCCATAAATGTTTTTTGTGCATCTTTTCAAGGATTGTGAACATAGCTTAGGATTTTGCTTTGAAATTTTAATCGGATTTTGTTCCACCATCTGCATCTTTGTTGGTCTTTGGATAAACAAGTTATATGACCAACATTTCTGCTTCTGCTAGTTTTTTTGAAAGTTAATTCCTTGAACTAGAAGAACACTAATCGACTAGAGCTCAAGGTTTTTTTTTAAGTACTTTCGTTGGCATTCTAGGAGGTTGATTTTTCTCCTTATTTAAATACATCAGTGACTTAGTCTGACACATAAGAAAATAAATAAATAAAAAATTTGGATTCAGCCTGGAACAAATGAAGATGAGTTGGAAGGGAGCAGTGAGTCACTAACTACTTGCATAAGAAGAACAGAATTAGAATAGGGTAGCAAAAGCAAATGGACTTCTATAAAATTAAAAGAAATTGGAGAGATCATTGTGTAAATATCATCATCGTATCATCTCCTAATGATGTTTGAAGGTCTCCTCCTTTTGTTATTACCTACAGATCTTGGGTAGGAAGAGGATGAAAAAAGGTTGTAAAAGAAGGGGAAAAAAAAAAGAAAGAAGAGAATTTGAGGATTTGGATTGAAATGAATACAATTTATTTTGGAGGTCATTATGTAAATAATTTGATTTTATAGAGTTAAAATACAATTTTGAAATTTATGAAAACAAGGTAGGTGCACTGAAGCACCGAAAGTTACTCGGTTTATGGTTTAGGGTAAGCCAATTTACGAATCAAGAACTCCAATGTTACTGTATTTAGAACCGTTCAGATTTATTGTTAAAAATAAGAAATGGTTATGATGCAATGTTGCTAGCCTGTTGTGTTTTCGTACTTGTTTTGGTGCACGCTAGGGCAATTACTGCACCGCCAGGTGACCTTCTTGTTGATAATTGCGTTGGCATGTGTGCCCCTTGCCTCGAATACTTTTGACAAGAGCCGATCGCACCCAAAAATGATATATATTTTTTTCATATACTTTTTTTCTTCATTGTTTTGCCAACCCAATTTCTTACTTTATTAGATTCTTATTTTGATCAATACCAAACAAAAAAAAAACTCTTATTTTGATTACTGCCGAAAAAAATTCTTATTTGATTATAAAAACAACAATTGTAATATTAAGAATAATTAGAGAACTGGATGCCGAACGAATGCTATTCATTAATATTAAATATAATTAATTTGTATACTACAATTTTTTTTTTGGTGTCTATCTGTGTACTGCATTTACTAATAGTGAGTCAAAGAAATCAAATAAATTTATAAAGAAAAGAAATTCAGTAGTTCAAAGTGAAGCCCATACTATGTGGTTGAACCAATCCAATTCATATGACCGGGTTAAAGTAAAATTGGTTCAGCTTGTAAACGTGTTGAAATAATGGACCGCCACATAAATGATTTCCTTGTAAGTTGAAGTCGGCAACTTCATTCCGAACGTCCTGCTCACGGAGCCCTTCTAGCTCAACATCCCCTCCAGCGAAGGCAACGCTTGTTTCTACCAAAGCGACACCACTAATCTCCTCTCCTTCGATAACAGTGTCAAGAGCGTCCTCCTAGGCAATAACATAAACGGCTTAGCAAATCTCGTCATAAAATGGGTTCAAAAAAGTATACCACTTCACCAGTAACAACTAACTCCGTAATAAAATCAAACCAAACGATAATTCACAAAAACTACATAAATCAAATTCTTGTATAACAAAGTACAATCAAGAACGAGCAATCGCCAAAAAATCAGTGTACGTGACCCTAACAGGAGAACGAAAACTACTGCTGATCTAACAAATCAACAATCAAGAATAAGACAAAATGAATACCTCATCGTCCGGGCAATCGTCCCAGTCGCCACTGATAGCTGCAGGTTGAGCAACCCGATCTCCTCCTTGCGGAGCATCATCACCCAGTCGCATGGTGGAACCCTCCATCAGAGGCTTCTCCGTCGCCTGTGCTCGCGACTATGTGGCCCTCAACACAGTGACTCTCATTTCATCGCTATATGTTTCGACGGCAACCAGATGGGCTAGTCGGACTTAGAATGATGCCACGAGCGGTGCAAGAGATCCCCAATTTCATGCTGCGACTACATCATTGGTGGCTTGCCATCGGATCCGCGCATATAAGGAGGGCCTTTTCGTAAAAAACAACTTCGCACATTGGATATTCTGGTCATTACGCAGCTTGCTAAACGACAACTATTTTACCACCAACCGTTTCGTATACGGTAACACTGGAGTTCTTGATCCGTACGGGGGCTTCCTATCATTTATGAGTTCAATGTCTATTAATTAAAGTACAACACCTAAATCCATTATTATGTACTTATAGACTTAGTTATAGACTCCAACGATGTACGGTCCCGACTTCCCTATGTATTTAACTTATTAACTATTACACTAGTTAGCATGGTAGTTGAATGTGCGAGTTCGAATTGTGAATCGAATCGCACGATTCAATACGAGTCACTATTTCAGTATTTCAATTCGGTAACTTAAATTGTTTGAGCTTCGAAATCACAAATTATTTATCAAAATGTGATTTAAAGAAAAAGAAAAAAGAAAGAGGAGAGCAACCTGAGTGTAAAAAAGAAGAAAAACCGTTTGCAACAAGAAGAAAGTAAAGTCCTTTGTAAAAGAAGAACATTAAGGAAATGGTTTTTTTAAAACTTTAATTTTTTTATCAATTATTAAATATACTTCTTTAATATTTTTTTAAAATGGAACCTAAAAAAATATGTAAGAGAATATATTTAATGATAAAAGATTATAATTTGACAAAAATTTGATAGAAAAAAAGTTTGATGAAAAGATACATTCCCAAAAATGAGGGACGGGCAACATGAAGAAGAGCGAAGAGTCTGCTGTTTCCCTTCTCCATAATTCACTAAATGGACAGTTATGAAAAATTTTGAATATTGAATATTTTTATTGAGTATTTATTGAGAAAGTGTGCACTGTGCACCAAAAGGTGCTACTTTATTTAAGCTCTTTTAAAAAATAATACTTTAATTAAACTATATTTGCCTCTCACTATTTTGTTCCTTAGAAATACTTCTATATGCAACAAAATAATATTTTTTCTTTTTAATTACGTAAGAGATGCTCCTTACTATTTTACTAGTATTTAAGACGTTTTTGTTAGATTAAAAGTTTATTTGTGTGTCATTATTTTATTAAAAAACTTTTTTTAATAAGAAAAGATTTTCTCATATTTTCTCATATAGTTCTAAATTCTAACATTCCATTTTACATGTGAATATTACTATTTGATTTCTTTGATTTGATCATAGAACATAAAAATAATAAAGTACTTACAAATAAAAGCTAATATGGTCACCCAAAAAATAAAAGCTAATATATTTTGATATTTATAATAATTTGGTGTATTACGTGCGTGTTACACCTAATTAGAAATATTGAATTTTGTTCAAAGAAATATACTAAACTAATCATACTAAAATATAAACAATTTGTTCATTTACTAAGCAAATTATTTTACTTAGGCGCTTGAACTTCCTTCCAAATGAAACTTAGTATGCGATAAAATAAGGGATATGTACTATTTATGCCAAAAAGATTTGAGCCAAAAATCTTGTTTGTCATAATCGTTTTTTTTTTTTCTCAAAGTTGCAAAAAATGTTTTTAATATGAACTAAAAAAACATATTGACAATTTTGTCCTTCAATTCCTTTTCCCCTAAATTTCTAACCCTAATTTTATTAGTCCTAACACACACACCACACGGCACCCACGCACACCACACGACACCCACTCACACACCAAAACCACCCCACCCACACGCAGAGCAGAAGGGGGAGAAGAGGAATATGGCGGCGCCGGTAAAGGGAGGTCGTCGCCAGCCGCCTGTCGCAACTCCAACACCAGCCGCCCGTCGCGACTCCATCACCAGCCATTGTTGTCCCGCGTTGTTGCTAGCCCCCTGCCGCGCCTCCACTTCTCTCCTCCCTCGCGTTGTCACCAGCTGTCATTGCCAACCGTCGTCGCCAACCATCGTCACCCCTGCTCCCTCACCAAACTCGTTGTTGGCATTTGTGCTCCCTCATCCTCCTCTGTGTTCGAATCTCTAATCTGAGGAAAGTGATTTTTCGTCTCTTAATTTAGTTGGAATTTAGTTTTGATTTTTGAAGCCCTAATCTCTGCCATTTGTACTGAAATTTTTCCTGTTTTGATTTTTGTTTTTGGGATTTAGTTATTGGTGTTGTGCCTGTGTTGGTGTTGTTGCCTAATCACTGTCGCTGTCCAACTATCTTCAGGCCGTGCTCCATTTCGCCAGCTTAAAAAGAAGGAAGAACAAAGGAATGAGAAGAATAATATACCCAGAGATAGAGGAAAGGTTTATGCGCTTCGTGCTTGTTTGAGGAAAACATCAACATTGTAATTTCTAATTTTTTTCTGGCTGAAATCTTGAATTTGAATTGCTGCTGAATTTGCTAGAGATATTCTATTGCTATTTTTGTTTAATTTGTTGATGGTTGCTTTTCTTCACATATTTATTTTTGGTTGCCATTATTTCTTCTTGGCTGCTGTATTAGTTGGAGTGATAGTTGACAATGATTGTGGATCTATAACTCATTATTATCAATAGATGATGGGAGCACATCCAGATTTAGATTGTTTGTAGTTGATAATTTCGTAGTTTACTTCTTTTTTTTTTTAATTTGTATTTGAAAAACTTATTGGGAGTTTTGAGCAGTAAATGATCGATAAAAAATGTTGTTGTTGCTTGTTCTTGTGCCTCACATGGAAGAAGGGGCATGGACATTTTCGTCCCAAAAATTTAATTTTGGCCTTTTTTAAGTGAAATAAAAATTTTTGTGGCAATTTTGAGAAAAAAAAACATTTGTGACCAACGGAATTTTTAGACTAAACCTTCATGATCAAAACATTACTTATCCCATAAAATAACATGTTATTATTTCAATTTCTTTCACAATCCGAGAGAATCATCCAACAATATACATAATCACAATCTCAGACATAGATTAAATAAAACACGAATTCCATAGTTGTTCTCTATAAAGAATGAGAATCCTGAAAAAGAAAATTAAATATTATCAGCATTTAAGAAAATTAAAAAATACCAACAATGCTATACACAGTATACAGTTGAAATATTTTTAGAATTGTATAAGTGTAGAAGTGCCAACACCAATACACCATCTCTTTCAACTACATGATATTACTTTAAGCAAGGCAATACAAAATGAACCAAAAAGCATAATAAAATTTTTTTTGTTTGATAATATATGAATAGAAAATATAAAACCCTAAGATAGAATCACAGTATTCTGAAGGCTCTAGTAAGTTTAGGAGAAATTTTGTAATCATTGTTGTCGATTTTTTTTGGTGAATAGTAAAAATTGGTAAAATGTAAAGATTTTTACTGATTGTAAAAAAAAAAATATGATAAGTTATTTTTGTGATTTTTTTTTATTAAAAGAAATAAAATTCATTGTTTATTATGCTTCACTCTTTACTATAGTATTATCTATTTTTTTTATTATTAAAGATTGATAAAATAATATAGAATAAAACAAATATAATCAACTCTGTCTCTCTTACATCATAGGCACAGAATTTAATTTACTGCTGAACCTTTTTACCATGCCAAATAAATTGCCAACTATGATTAAGTCTATGGGATCATAAGTTTTCATCTTCATCATTCTTTACCAGAAACAAACACCATTGAAGATGAAAACCAAAACAATAACATTCAAATGGATCCCATTCGCACGTCACTCTTCAATCATCTTAAACATATTAAACTCCTAATCCAAATTAAATAAAGAAAATATACTAAATATAAAGAAATATTAATTAAAAGGCAATACTACTGTAAAATGTTTTGAGATGCTTTATACTATTTTAAGATATAATTTTGTGATTAAAATAGAATGCCTAACTCCATTATTACATGCTTTTAGATTAGGGGATTAACTAGAATAACTCAAATCCATTGCCCAACTTCATTATTATATAGACTTCTAGATTGGGGGATTTATAGGGTGTGCCAATCCACGTATCCGCGATAAAAAATCGAATCTGATCTGAATATTTGCGGATCTGATCCGCACACTAATCGGATCAGATCCGATCCGATCCGCACATTAACAAGTATGAATCCCGGATATCAAGTGCTAATCCGCGGATCCGATCCGCATATCCGCGGATCCGCATATTAATAAATAAATAATAAAAATATATAATAATAATAATACAAGTTTTATGATTTTTATATCAATTTTTTTAATGTATGTTTGTTATTTTTAATTTTTATTATTTTGAGTTTGTTGATTTAATGTTATATAAGAAAATAAGTTGAAAAATGTGCTTTGTATGATTATATTTTTCATTTTTCTCTCTTGAAACTAGTTTTTTTTTAATTTTTTTATTCTTAGCGGATGGATCCGCAATCCGATCCGATCCGCAAATGTGCGAATCGGATCAGATTCGGATCCGGAGGCTAAAAATGCGGATATCATATCCGATCCGATCAGATAAAAATTGTGCGGATCGGATCGAGATTTTGGTCAAATTCAATCCGCGCACACCCCTAGGAATTTAGCCGGAATAATCTTCACATCCCAACAATATGTGAACGTTAAATAATTTAAATCCGATGCCAAACCTCAATATCATATGGATTTCTAATCTAGATAGGAAATTAGGTAGAATAATCACATTTTCAACAAATCGGTTTCCAAATCAAGGTTACAAGAACTGAATTGATAATTGAAATGGTAAAGTGTGATTGGTTCAATAATTTTGGGGTTTGATCGAAATTAAATCAATTTATTTAAATATATAATAAAATTATTTATAATATAATATAAAATAAAATAAAAATCTTTTTTTTATACTAAAAAACCAAACTAATTTAATCGATTTATTGATTTTTGAACATTTTTTTAAAAGGGGATTTTTTTCACTAAAACAAAATCAAATCATAAACTGATTCACTATTAAACGGATTGAATCGGTTTGGTTCGATTCTCAGAATACTGGTCCTAATTATAATATAGTGGATAGTGGTCCTATATACTAGTCGTATATATATAGTGGATAGTGGATATATGAGTTGAATAAATGTAAAAGTTCTCTTCCATAATCCTAATTCCTAAACCATGTAACCAATTAATAATAAACCTCGTTTTGAGGTCATAATCCTTGGCGCCTCAGGATTTACGGGCAAATATGTAGTTCGTAAAGCACTTAAGTTCCTCAACGTCGCGTCCTCCCCACTCAAATCCATCGCTCTTGCGGGCTGAACTCAATCTAAACTCTCTCAAGCCCTCCAATGGGCTCCCGCGCCCAACAAAGGCCCACTTCCTAATATTTCGATCCTCATTGCCGACGCCTCCGACCCCTCTTCCCTCGCCGCAATCTGCTCCCAAACTTCCCTCATCCTCAATTGCATTGGCCCTTACCGCCTCCATGGCGAGCCGATTGTCGCTGCCTGCGCCGCTGCTGGATGTGACTATTTGGATATCTCTGGTGAGCCGGAGTTCATGGAGCGGATGGAGGTGAAGTACCACGATAGGGTTGTGGAATCGGGGGCACTTGTGGTGTTGGCGTGCGGGTTCGATTCGGTGCCGGCGGAGCTAGGGATGTTCAATTCGAGGCAATGGGTGGAGCCGGCGGTAGTGAACAGCGTGGAGGCATACGTGAGCCTGGAATCGAAGAAGAGGATCGTTTTAAACTTCACCACGTATGAGCCAGCGATTCTCAGTGTTGCGAATGCGAAGCAGTTGCAGGAGCTAAGGAGGTCAAGGCCCAAAAAAGCTAAGCTTGCAGTAAGTCCAACCTTACATCTTAATTTTGTTTTGCTTTTCATGCGTTTCTTACATTAAGCCCAAGATGTCATATTGTATTTTGAGGAAAACTAAATAATTCTTTTTAATTTATTTTAACCATCATTTACCATCATATTGAAATGTTTTGTTAAAGTACGATGTTAAACCACATTGTATACATCTGTACACCATTTAGTAATATTAAAAAATGTAAATATTAGCATAAAAATGAAATTTTTTTTGTGCTAATATTCACATTTTTTCATGCTGCTAAAAGGTGTCTATAGATATCGCCAAAATAAATTAAAATGAATGACTATATAGCATTGATGACTATAATTTCTTTTAGCTATAGGAAGCAGCTGCTTTAAAATTTATTGATGTATTTTCACTTTGTGTGAAATCTTTATCGGCTACCTTTGTATGGTTTTAGTTAGTGTCTTTTTGTCAATTTGAATTTCCATGCTTGTAGATTCCTGGCCCACCTCCTTGCAAAGAAGAATCAACTATAGAACACCAAAAGAAACTTGGCCTTTGGGCAGTAAAGCTACCTTCAGCAGATACAACAATTGTACGAAGAACTCTGTCCACCCTAACAGAAAAACCCGCTGGCCTCCCGGGCGTGAATGAGAGTGCTGATGCGATCACAAAAAGGAAAGCTTTTTGGTCATTTATGAAGCCAGCTCACTTTGGTGTGAAGATAGGCTCAAAATCTCTGTTGGGCATACTCCGGTTCGTCATTCTTGGAAACTTTGTTCGTTTCTTACAAAACACTAGTTTTGGAAGGTGGCTTCTCTTGACTTTTCCTTCCATCTTCTCGCTCGGTTGCTTCCGCATGAAGGGCCCTTCAGAAGAGGAGGTGGAACGAGCGTCACTCAAGATGTGGTTTGTTGGAAAAGGTTTCAGCAATGAGAGTAATACTTCACAAGGAAACATAATACCTATGGAGGTCATAACAAGAGTATCAGGACCTGAGATTGGGTATATAACCACACCAATAATTCTTGTTCAGTGTGCTCTCATAGTTCTTAGCCAGAGGAACAACCTACCAAAAGGTGGAGTCTACCCTCCTGGGATTGTGTTTGGATCAACTAATCTTCAAGAAAAACTTGAAAATAATGGAATATCTTTTGACTTCATCTCAAAGAGTAGTACTTTTTCTAACAAATTTGGGTTGGTTACATGGTTAGCTCATTTATTTGTTTAAGTAAATGTGGAGAGTTCAAATTCAATCTTGTGTATATATCAACCTAATGGCAATGATAAACTCTTTAATAGAGCTTCGATCGGCAATAAATTAGTCTTTAATCAGATGAATTAAAAGATACCATGCATTTATTTTTCATAATCTAGTCATAATAAAGAGGAATAAAATGTGCATAATATTGTGGTTTTACTATGATCTGCATTATTGATATACATACATAAATCACAAAATCATCCTTCAATTGAATTGAGTGTATTTCTCTTCATATTCACTATTGGATAAAGACTGAAGGTGGGGACTACTCAAACTCACATCACTCTTGTTGGATCATCTATTCTTTCATCGCATCGTTCTTTCTTCTTTTCTAAGCACAATGATTTTTCTTCATCACAACATGCTATTTACCCTTCTCAGCCATTGTGAATCATCAAAGTCTCATCAATAGACCAGAATTTCAATTTTTATTCTTTATTTCTCTCATCAATTTCATTCCCTCTCTTTTCTACTATTTTTAAAATTTTTTGTATGGTAGGGTTTTGAGTTTTTTAAATGTGCAACTTGTAACAAAATTTAGAGGAATAAGAATCTTCTTGTTGGAAGATGTAATAATCAACCATTCAACTCCCCAGATGTGGCTAAAGTTGATATAGTTTTTCTTACATACGGAGAAATTCATATTTAATTTAGCATAGTATTTATTCTGAATTAAAACTAATGTTAAAATATGAAGAGTATAATACCACTAATAACACTTGCAATTGCCTAGCTACTTGATCAAGTAATCCAAATAAACGGTAGTTAGTTAGTTATTCATAATAACCCCCACAAAATGAATAAGTGATTACAAAATTCTCTCTACAAAAACAGACACTAAACCAAATTAAACAACATAAACCCCCAATATATAAATAACAATGCTAGGTAACCAATAAAAAATTAGTCAATATCAACCAACAATTTATATTGAATGTTCTATTTCTTTAGGTTTTGGATGTTCTGTTTATAGGTTTCGGATGTTCTATTTCTTTTTGTTGATTGTTGATTGCTTTACGTTTTGAATGTTCTATTTCTTTTATTGTGGGCGTTCTATAAACAATAGTTATGGATGTTCTATTTTTTTGTTGGCTGATTTATTGGTTAAAAGAATATTGGTTACCTATACTTTTTCAAATATAAATAAAGCAGCGTTATTACTTAGAGTAATGTTAGGAACCAACGTTAGGAGACCAATAGGGAGGCAACAAGTGTAATTAGAGAAATAGTGGGTGGTAAAAGGGGAGAAAGAAAAAAAAGGAAAAATAATATTGGTTCGCTATTGTCTCCCTAATATTGACTATCGAGACTTTCTCTATTTGTTATTACTATTTTATTAGTATTTTGTAATAAGTTATTAAGTGTTAATTTAAAGTATCAATTAACATTAAAATTAGTCTAACATTAAAAAAATTAAAAAAAAAAGTGATAAATTTATAAGACTAGATACCCATTGAGGCATTGAATCTGGTGTCTTCTCATTTTATGTTATTTCATTCGATTTCTTTTCGAAACTTTAAGTTTTTACGGTGGCCATCAAGTGGTATCAAAAGGACGGCTAATGGGTTTGGTGGCCCAACAGTAAGTTGGAGTGTTAGACTAACTTTAATACGAATCATCATTAGCTTCTTCTTGTCATGATTGTGCTTAACATGGTAGATTAACCAGAAGCAAACACCAAGCAACAGAGCAATTTGCAGTAACCACTTCACATATCCATATAACAATTTCTAGTTTTGCACTTCTTCACAACTTTGTATTAAATAAAAGAGTAATGTTACGAAACTAATATTAGGGGACTAATAGGGAGCCAATGAGTGTAATTAAAGAAATAATAGGTGGTAAAAGAGGAGAGAGAAAAAAAGAAAAAAGCTTATTGGCCACTTATTGGTTAATAAATTATAGGCTCCCTAAACTTTCTCTAAAAAAATAATAGTTATATCACATTTAACATAGATCAATGAAAATTTTTATATTCCAGCCCTCACTGTCAATATAATTATCATCCTCTTGAAACATGTAAGCTTCCTCCATGTGATGATAGACGTGTCTTTGAACCTGTAATCCTATTCAACAAAAAAAATATAATTATATAATTGGTCATCAACTATATTAAGTACCTTAAAAAAAAAGTATTGGGCGATGATTATTATATTTGTAAAACAATGAAATTACACATACACCTATATTAGCAACTAAGTCCTAACCAACTAACTTTTGCCCACCTTCAGCAGCTACGTGTCATGCACGTGAAACTGTCCACTTCCCCCACTAAAAAAACATGCTTCCTCTTTCTCCTTCATAACTCCTCCTATTCCTCATCCTCCTCTTCCTCCTTCTTCTTGTTTTGTGTCACCATCATTGCTGATGTCGCCGTCGTTGTCGCCATTGCCGACGCCATCATCATTGCCGCCAACATTGTCGTAATCTTCTTCTTCTTCCTCCTCTTCCATTTTTTCTTCTTTCTCCTCCTCCTCCACTATTACGTTATTATTGTTGTTGTTGTTGTTGTCGTCATTGTTGTTGTTGCTGCTGCAGTTGATGATCTTCTTCTTCTTGAAACAGAATCAAATTTTCATAAAAAACAGAACCGGATTTGTATATAAAACAGAACCGAATTGCTAGAAAAAAAATTAGATTTTTTCTTTTTTTAAAAAACTGAACCAAATTTTCTAAAGAAAATAAAGTGGATTTCATTGAAAAACATAACCGAATTTATTTGAAAAATAGAAATAGAAACAGAAACTCTAAAAGGAGATATGAGTACATCTGAGTACATAATAAAAACAACAAAAAATAAAACATACGGTAATGCTACATGTACACCTCTTTTTGGTGTACACCTTCAACCAAGTCCCAAACGAACAGATTTTTATATGTACAACGAACATGTTTTCATAGTTGACACGAACAGATTTTAAAACTTGTTCGTTTGCTTTTAAAATCTGTTCGTTCTAGTAGTTAAATTCTGTTTGTGCACGAACAGAAATCTATATATACAACGAACATATTTTATAGTTGACACGAATATGTTAAAAATCTATTCGTTTGCTTTAAAAAATCTGTTCGTTCTAGTAGTAAAAATCTGTTCGTTTAAGACTTGGTTGGAGGTGTACACCAAAAAGAGGTGTACACCAAGATTAATTCTAAAACATAAACACAAAACAAATCAAAACTCATAATCAAATTTCTTATAAAAACAAAACCGGATTTGTTGAACAAAAGAAATGAATTTCTTCTATTCTTCTTTTTCAATGAATTGCATCTCATTACAAAAATAGAATTGGATTTCTTATAGAAACTGAACCGGATTTGTCAAATAAAAGAAACATATTTCTCTTTTTTTATTCTTCATCATCTTCTTCAATGAATTACATCTCATTAAAAAAACAGAATCTGATTTCTTATAAAAACTGAACCGAATTTGTAAAAAAAAAAACGTAATTCTCTTTTCTTCTTCATCATCTTTAATGAAATGCATTTCATTACAAAAATAGAACCGAATTTCTTATAAAAAAAAATAAACCGGATTTGTCAAAAAAAAAAAACGTAATTCTCTTTTCTTCTTCTTCATCATCTTTTTCAATGGAATGCGTTTCATTACAAAAACAGAACCGGATTTCTTATAAAAAAAACTGAACCGGATTTGTCAAAAAGAAAACATAATTCTCTTTTCTTCTTCATCATCTTTTTCAATGAAATGCATTTCATTTCAAAAACAGAATCAGATTTCTTATAAAAACCGAACCGGATTTGTCAGACAAAAGAAACGTATTTCTCTTTTCTTCTTCTTCATCATCTTCTTCAATGAATTGCATCTCATTAGAAAACAGTACCTGATTTTTTATAAAAATTGAACCGGATTCATCAAAATCGCATTCTATTGTGTGACAAAATTAACAACTAAACAAGAATTGAGAATGAATTGAATGTTTTCGCAGTCAAAATGGATGAATGATAATGAACTTAATGACGAGATGAAACACAAAAAAAAGGAAACATGTTTGAGGAGGCGGCACGCTTTTCGAACCGAGGGAAAATCTTGTTTTTTAAATTAAAATAGCGCGCATGTGAGAGGGACTTGGTTGGACTTAGTTGGGTAAAAGATTTGATTGCATAAAGTTATTGTTTGCCAAAGTATCATAACAACATAAAAATATATGTGATAAAATATATATATAAATAAATAAACATCAATTTAATTATGTAAGTTTTCATCTATTATAGATATTGAAAAATTCCCGGACACCTTTAATTTAATTTGTAATTCCTATATTTTTTAACTTTAGGGTAAAGTATGCGTTATATCCTTAACGTTTTCGAAAATTTTTAAAAATACCATCAACGTTTGATTTGCTTCAATTTTATCCCTAACGTTTTAATAAGTTTCAATTATATTCTTCCCGTTAATTTTTTAATGGTCAAACAATTAGTCAACACTTTTTTTTTCCAATTTTATCCCTACTTTATTGTCACTTTCCTTCTCAATTCTCATCTCTCCCCAAAAAATTCAAATCCCTCTCCTCTTTCCAAAAAGTTTAGAAAGAAGCTTCAACGCAGACACACACCGTCGTTTCGAGTTCCACATGCCCTTGAAGCACCGGGCAACACTCGTTCACCACCAGGCCTCCCACTCCAACTAGCAGCAACCCACCCAGCAGCAGATCCACATGGCCCAACTTCAGCGTCTTTGTGGAATACGTCTCCTGTGCCTGCATCGACGTTGTCTTCGACGGGAATGACTGCTTCTCCCCTCCACCCGTGCTCGGTATTGATGGGTTTGTCACTCCAAGAAAAGTGGTCGGAGGAACTATAACAGGTGGAACGGTGATATATATATGTAGAACAATTGCCGCCGGCCATGGAAGAACAACAATGCATGGGTTGAGAATGGGAAAAAGAATGATGGGTGGTTTGACTATTGGATATTTAGATATGATTGTTTTCCTATGTGAGGGGCTTGATATGGTATTGTTGCCATTCTTTCAAAATAATTCTGGATCTAGCTGCAAGTCATGCTAGCTTCAAATGATTCAAGGTTGTTACAGAAATTATCAATGACCAAGCCAAGTTATTATAGCTTTTTTTTTTTTTATTACAAGACCAAGTTATTATATCTTGTAACAATTTTATTTTGGTAACTTTGATTATTAAGTATTAGTTTACTTCGATGAGGAGGGTTGGGAAGAGAGAGGAGAGGTTTGGACTTTTTGGAAAGGGGGGATGAGACGAAGACTGAGAAGGAAATTGACAATGAACTAGGGATAAAATTGACAAAAAAAATGTTGATTAATTGTTTGACCGTTAAAAAATTAACGTAAGCCAGCGAGAGTATAATTTAAAACTTTTCCAAAACGATAGGAATATACTTTACCCTTAACTTTATCATATACATCATATGAAAGCTTGGTGGTTTTTGCTGCACCATGGAAGCAGGAGGTTTTAGCTCCTCCTTGAGTTGGTTTGGCGCTCAAATTTTCGCACTTCATTACTTGTGTCCCTTGGAAGCAGGAGCTGGCAACCATTCCTTGCTTTGCTTGGGCGGGAATTTTTTTTCGTGCTAGGTCCCTGCTATGCGCTGGTGTGTTAGGTTGGATTATGTAATGTTGGGTGCGCTCGGACGGTGGGGCAACCGGCGCTTGTAGCCGCAAGTGGTTGGAATGCCTGCCTGCGTCCCCTTTAAATGCTGGTGTGAGGCTCGAGCTCTTCACTTGGGTATGCTTCTTGCCAGTTTGCTTTTCTGTGAAAATGGTATGGATTCTTTGGGTTGAGAATAGTGAATTAATTAATGGCTTTGTTATGTCGTTCATTCTAATGGGTTTGCTGTTACTTCGTTTCCTGTTTCCTCTGTGCTAGGCTCCGGTTAGAGTCACCGTGCCGAGTTCCGCGCGCTCAACGATAGCTGGAAATTCACTTTGAATCTCCCGAGAAATGCGGTTGGTATGATTTTATTCGGTTCCGGCGGATGCTGTTGGATCTCTGAGTAATTGCCTTCTAATAGTTTCTTTCTTTTCCCCCTTTTATGTGCTCTGTGGCAGAGTTTTGCTGTGGTGCCTCGTGTTTTTGACATCGTTATCAACGGCGGCTTGGTACTCGGTTAATCTTTGGACGATTACTGCTGGTATAGGTGAATTGATGCGCTTTACTCCGTGTGCTGCTTCTCTATTGCTCGTGCCACCTCTTCTCCGTCCACCACTGCTAGATTCACTCTCCGTCCATCATAATAGGTAAGCTTATAACTTCTTTTTTTAGTCTGATTTACGCAATTAGGGTTCCTCATCCCCAATCCCTAATCACTATCTTGTGTTAAATTTAATTAAGGTTTTATATCACAATTTCAGCCATATCTGTTTAAAATGAATACTGTGTCCTTCAATGTTTTGATCTTCCAATTTGAAAATACAGTAAGCTGATTTTGTTGACTCTAAAGACATTGTTCAGGCATTTTTCTTACACACACACATCTAAGAATTGAATGATTTGAAGTTGCTTATATATGCATATTGTTAAGTATCACTGAACAGTAAGATGGAAATACAGTGCGTGGTGGCAACTATTAACCCTCCTGTACGCAAATCGTTTTTCTACAATCACTTGTGAGACTAGGGACTATAAATTCAGAATGACATTCATATTCTTGGCACTTATTTCCAACCAAACACGATGCCATCATCTTCTATGTTCTTCTTTCTCTTCACCATCTTCTTCATTTCACCTTCATTCTCCTCTCCAACTCAAACTACAACTTGCCCCTTAAGAGAACTTGACAAGATTAACCTCTTTGAGAGGCTCATCAGAGGCCTTAACCTATTTCCTAAAGGCTCCATTAACAAAATAGAGAGTGATACTCATCCTATTGCTGGAAAGATTGTGGAGAAGAAGCTTATATTCCCTAATAATCTTCCTGTTTTTTCTTCTTCTGGTCCTTTTGTTCAAGATCTTTGTCATCATACAACCTACTATGGCCTTCCTTGTTCCAAAGCCGCACCGTAAAGAAACTAAACACACATATGAATAATGAACCCCGTTATTTGTAAAATTCTTTGTTAGCTTCATGTTAAAAAAAGTTATGCAGTAGCTCTATGCAGTTATTGAGAGGGAATAACTGCCAAGCTGTGACATGAATTCAAATTTTAAATAATTGTGCTTCTAAAGATTCTTGCAACGATTTAGGCTAAAATATTTATTCATCTTCACATGGCTTGTACTGATTTATGCTGATAAACAATGCATTGCCTGTTCCTTTGCTTATTAAGAAATTTAAACTTTGTCTTTTAGATTACATATTAAGGAATTAATCTATGGTCCTAACTATATGGAACTTTTTCCCCCTTCATCTCAATGGTGCAGGATATTCTACTTTTTCTTCGAATCTAGGAATAAGAAGGATGACCCTATAGTCATATGGTTGACCAGAAGACTAGGGTGCAGTAGTGAGCTTGCTTCCTTTAGTATATGAGAATGGTCCTTTTCAAATTACATAGAACTTGTCTCTTGTTTGGAATGAATTTGGCTGGGACAAGGTGCATATAAGTTTTCTAATGCATTTTCTCTCAAAAATGTTTAGATAATTCATTTTTCTTCTATTCATTATGTACTCCTCACTTCAATAAGTTCATTACATGCATTATGGCATAATGCATCTCTTTTCAGAATAGTTAACAAAAAAAAGAATGTCATAGTTCATGTCTGTCAAAACATTCACACATGGGGCTATGGCAAGCACCTACCCCAGAGAATCAAATTGTTACATTAGCTTTATTGGTTATAGTTGGCATGGCATCAATGTTTACTGTTTAATTTTGTAGGCATCAAATATTCTATTCGTAGACCATATCATTGGGAATTTGGGACAGGGTTTATCTAAACTTCTGATGATGGTGACATCTGCCATGTTGAAGCAGTTGTTAGGAATGATCTCTATGTACACTCTAATTTTGCATCAATGACAAACATTTTTTAAGGAGCACCCTCAATTTGTCAAAAATTATTTCTATATCACTGGATAGTTATATGCTGGGCACCACATTTCAGCTCTTGCATCAAGGGTTCACCAAGGCAACAAAGCAAACCCCATCAATCTCAAGGTCTGAATTCTGAAAGCTATCTCATTATATATGCAGATTGCAAGTTTTATTATTTGGTTTTACTTGATAATAATTATATTGATTCTCTTGATCGATTTAATAGATAAGGTTTTCATATTTGTAATGGTTTGATCAATCCAGAAATTCAATACCAAGCATACACAGACTATGCATTAGATAGATAACTGAAATAGACTGAATAGCAATTTTAGCATTCTGTTTGGTGGGAAAAATGAAAAACCTACTTCTAAGATCATAAAATATTAGGTACTTTGATATTAGACTTATTGAAACCCTCCAAAATTTTGAAATCCAATAATAATATTATCGTGAATGATTGAAAGTGATGATAGCATGGAATTCTGTTCTTCTCTTCTTGTACTTGGAGAAATTGTAATAATTATGTTTAGTGGTAGAGGTACGATGCTTAAGAGTGGACATGAGATATGTGTTGTCGCCCGTATTCAACCAGTTTTTAGGCTACTTAGTAAGCTTTCTTTTCTTCTTCCCCTTTTGCTTTATTTTACTGTTGTAGAGAATGCAACACTAGAACAAAAATAAGTCTTCGTTCTCTTCTTATTTTTTATTTATTTAATTTTTTTAAAAAAACTTGAAGTGTTTAGTTGTAATTCCTTAAGTGAAACTTAGTGTTTGGTGGGGTTTGAAAACTGACAAAGAAAAAAACAAGATTTACACGTTTCAAAATATTTTTATGGTGTCATATGTTTTTCATTGTTTATTTAAGCTTAGATGAATGGGTTCTTGGGTTTGTCAATTGAATATCTAGATCTTAGGCTTTTAAAAAGTGGTGCAAAGAATACATGATACTTTCTGAAAAGCTTGTAAAGAAAATTATGAATTATGAAAAGAATAAAATATATACTAACTGAATTTCATGTTAAAAAGAAGCTTGTGTCATAAAAAATGAGATTTGGGGGCTAATTTTGTTATCCATTATTTATTATTAAATGAATTTTTGAATTTGCTAAATTAAGTTTCTCTTTATTAAGTGTTTAAAAAATTTTCACGAATTTATTGGTAATATGACAGTGACATGCTGATTTTCTATATACATATGCATCACTTTCTCATCTCTGTCACCAAAAAAATCTCTATATATGTTTGTATACTTGTTGAAATTTCAAGAAAGCTGTAATTGCTTCGTTTTAGTTACATAGGAACTAATGATGGTGACTGCAGTTGTGTTTGTGCACACATTCTAAGATGCTCAGTGTATGGAGGACGCAGGAGTAGATTCTGCACTCAGTGGCGGAACCAGAAATTTTACATGAGGGGGCCGAAAAAAAATAGTCTATTAAATAATTATTTAGTTGAACTTTTTATAAGTTTAAAAAGACATTATAAAGATTTGAGTTTTAAAATATGTTTAATGATAATACTGCACTAAAAATAAAATATCAATAATTAATATTAAAAATAAATTTTTAAAGAATCTAATTTATAATATTATTTAATAGGTTGGTCAATAAAATATTGAAGATTATTACTGACTAAGTTAGCTAGATGTTAAAGAATTAAAATTTAATTCATGTCATATTTTTTTTCTCTTAAAAGAAATAAATCAATCATTTTTAATTTTGACGTTTCCTTAATCCTAATCTAAAAAATAATTATAAAACATTTAAATACAAAAGATAACAATAAAGTTATACTAGAAATAATAAATATAAACACAAGTAAAAAATAATTAATTTTATTTGGGTGTCAAAATAAATATTAGACTAATATTTTGTTATTAACAATGCTAGGTAACCAACAAAAATTCATCCAAGTTAACCAACAATTTTTAGCTCAATGCAGTTCTTGATTTCTTTCTTTCAATTTTGTAGAGGATCTTGATTAATGGGCAATTCCCTGGGCCTGCTACAGATGCAGTTACAAATGATAACTTGATCATTAGTGCCTGCAACTATCTTAGAGAACCATTCCTTATTTCCTGGTAACATTTCTTGCTTGCATCGTTTTTTCCCCTATCCTATACTTGTGTTTTGTTAATTTGTTCATATTATCAAAATGGATGTATGCTATTAATAATAAGTTAGTCTCTGATTAGCAGAAAGAATATGATCATTAAAAGTTTCTGTCTTATGCACTTCTTTTCATTTTTGGATATAGAGATGTTCAGATCGCACCTTCAGCCTTGGTCCCAGAAGAGGACAGACCCTATGATAGGCATGCTTGCTTGCTTGTCCTTTTAGCCATTTTTGCCTGATTCCATGTATTGAGGATTGAGGATAGTAATGCTACATGCACCAACTAAAGTTTTCCTATTTCTTATTGTGTGTTTGTTGGGAATTTAAGTATGAAGGGTATACTGATGTCACTATCACATTATTCATTTGCAATTTGATATTGTTAAGATATAATCTATATATGTGTTATGCAGGAACAGGATACAAAATAGAAGGAACTCGTGGCAGGATGGAATTGAAGGCACAAACTGTCCAATCCCACCAAGGAAGAACTACACTTATTCAACTCAAAAGCCAGATTGGAAGTTGCTTCTACTTCCCTTCTCTTCAAATTCGGTGCTATCGGGATCTGGAATCGACCCAGGCTTCCATTTTTTTTCATTCTCCTGCCCAGGACTACACCATACTTGCTAGAGATTGGTACACGAGAGGCCATCATGTAAGGAAAACTAAACCAGAATTATCAATATTGAATGATAGGTCCCAAAATAACTAAAAATCCTTCAGGGATTAGAAACTTATGATCTCCCTTGGGATTTAGATGACATTACACTAAATACCACTGTATTTAGTAAAATATGACATTGACCTCTCATGTATTTTGTAAAATGTGACACTAAGGGTAGGTTAATGTAGATATGATGTAGCAAAGCATGCCCAGTATAGTATCACATAATGGTAAGAGGAGTGAGAGTAATTTATTGCTATTCTAACTTATTCTATTTGCAGACAGAGTCTAAACCCACCTGTGGATTTAGAACATGTAAGCTGATTTGTTTACATATATACCTGTATAAATAAATATTTTTCTATGCAAGCTTAAGAGTAATGTTAATGCCAGAATATAGTTGATTCAATTTTCAGTTAAGTCCTTATGCTATAGAAAATGTTTTAAGTTCTCATTCAAAAGCATCTTCTTATGGCAATGAGTAATTGCATGTTGCAGACTAAAGGAGCTTTAATTCAAGGGTTGAGACTTGGGATTTTTCATGCTTGAGGAAGATGAAACAAATGTTTATGGTTTGGTATTAGCAGATGACACTTGGAACTACTAAATTCCTATGATAGACACCATACCTAAACAATTCAATGTTCAACTCCTCGACATTGATGATCGCCAAAAGTGAGTTCTTTCTTCAAAGGTTATATCATTGAATTCTCAAAACATAGTCCATAAAACTTGTTATTGAAATAGGAATTTTTATGCATTCTCTTTCATTAGTTCTTCATAAATTTCTGAGTGTTTTAATTGAATGCAATGAGGTTGAATATAAACATACTTCAAATCATCTGAAATATTGAATATTGTTGATGACTTTTATTTCTAGCAGCTTCATTTCACTGTGCCACAAGAGCAGCTACTAAAGAGTTTTCATGGGAGCAGATTCAACATTTGTTAATTGTTTCCGTTTATTAATTGTTATTGTTATAAATATATAGTCACATATGTAATTTACATGAAATTATAGATATTAACTTAAGAAAAATTTTAGACAACCAACCAGCAAAACTAATTTAAAAATGTATGTGTGATTGGGAGTCTTTAATTTTGAGAATATAAAAAATATACTTTATTATCTATTTGGTGGCTATACGCGGACCACCAAAAAACACACGTTGATGGTTAGATAGCATTACTTTTAACTTAAACATGTTAACTTTGGATTATGATTGCATCTCATTATCTAGAGCCAAGCAGTTTAATATTCACCTACGTGTCACTTAATGAATAGATCATCATTTAACTTGTCATGTATGTATATTTCGTTAATCCTATACTAAAACTTATGGAAGGACTAAATTGTCAAATGTTAATAAAAGTTATGGATCGGAATGGATTTTTTTTTAAAAAGGGTCTGATGGCCTATAGTGTATTTTGTCGAGGGTCGAATAGATTACGCACTAATTCTTTTATATGATTCTTTAAATTCATATTTTGGACATGTCTTCAATCTATCTATTATTCTAATTTTGAAGATTTTAAAGTGATTATATTTAATAGCGAAGCATAAGAGACAAATGAATATTTTTTTACTTGACGAGATATTAAGACAAACAAAAGTTAAAATATGATTTATTGTTATTAATTGATGACTTTTTACTCATGGAAACCTTACACTTTAAAATACAAATTTCATTAATAATAAGGATCATAAAAAGACTTCTTAAAATTAAAAGTATTATAAAATAAATATATATAATAATAAGATAGATTATATATGAAGAAGAGTGGAAGCACGGAAGTGGGAGAGAGTATAGCTTTTATTATGCTAGTGGAGTTTTGTATATACAATGCAGCTATGTTCTCCTATTTATAGGAGTAGTCAAGCCAACAAATATAATAAATAAATAGTAAACCCAACCTATAAGGTAATTGAGCTGTTCAAGTTAGTGGATTTCATCATTGTTATTCATGTTGCTCCACGTTAAGAATGAATGACATCCACATTCTAAAATATTATCTTATAACAAAAAGTACATTATTTTTTAGGACATATATTTTTTTCTTTTAAAAATGCATGCAAAAAATCTAATTTTTATTTTTATATAGACTATTTAAAGATATAAATTTAAATTGTTTCTTTTATAATATATGTAACGCACATGGATAAAACTTTTTTAAATTAATTTTCGTTCAACTTTTTTAAGGGAGTAATGCTAGGGAGCCAACGTTAGGGGTCCATAAGGAGCTCATGAGTGTAATTTGAAAAATACTAGATGGTAAAAGAGAAAAGAAAAAAAAGATAAAAGCACATTAGACATCTATTGGCTAACAAATTATGGGCTTCCAAAATTTTTTCTTTTTAAGATGGTAAATGAATCAAAATTTGTTTCACTAAATATCTTCTTTAAGTGAACTATGATAGGTTATCATATGGTTGCATAATTGAATTAAACATTTTGCTCGATAATAATATGCATATTTGGGAGAAAGATGAAGATTGAGGGGAGAGAGATTGAATTAAGTTTGTTATTGTATTTAGTTTAAAATTTATTATGGGATAGAGACTCGAAAATATACGGAATTAAGTCGGTGGAGAAGAGACAAATTTTAGTATTGGAAATTTTAATATTTTGTGAGAATATTTGAATAAAAAATAGTTATTAAAATTTTAGTCTCAGTATTTATATATTTCGGTTCACTCAATCTCCGCCTTCTAGAGATACGTAAATTTTAAAGACTTAAACTGAAATTTAGTTCATCAACTAAATATAAAAGTAAGTCCCTAATCTTCCAATCTCTGCTATCACATTTGTATCTCAATAAAAGTCAATGTATTATTTGTAAATATTTTTTCCATTAATATTATTTTAGCTTAATATATTAGTTTTTTAATTTATAAAAACTATTTTCATATATATATATATATATATATACAGTAATGCTACACATCCAAGCATTTACTACAACCAAGTCTAACCAAGTAGGTTTTCCCCACTTTCACACACTCACGCGTTATTACTCTCCCAAGATTCAAAAACGCGCGTTCACTACCGCAGCTTCTTCTTCTTCTTCTTCTTCTTCTTCTTCTTCTGCAGCGCCTCCTCCTCCTTCTTCTTGCTTTGCCTTCGCCATCGTCGTTGCAGCCGCCATCATTGTCGTCGTCGTCGTTGCTGCCGCAATCATTGTCGTCGTCGTCATTGTCGTCTTT
>JASCZI010121288.1:0-22073 GCA_036250425.1 Stylosanthes scabra | reverse complement strand
TTAGGTCTTCATCTATTTATTTAATTAATTGACTAAGAGATTAGCTTTTGATTAGGTGAATAGAAACTAAGTTACTAAGAGATTAGGACTTAGTTAAACTAGATTCATTGTGCTTGATAACTGAAATCCTAGAATTAGTATTCGAATGTATGCATTGGCTCTCAAGGGAAAAACATCTCCAGATCTCTTAACAAACTTTCTCATCATTGTTACACTCAAGTAATTTTCTGATCTCTTTCTTACTAGTTTTCAAAATTATTATGCTTACAACACAATCTCTGTTTTTGATTCAAATCTGATTAGACAAATTAATTAGTAGTTATTGCTTGGTCCTTTAATCCTCGTGGGATCGATACTCCACTTCATTGTGGTATATTACTTGATACGATTCGGTATACTTGCCGAGATCTAGGGTTTGCGAATCCGAGCATCACTCATTCATTTGAATGGGGCAAGCTTTTGTAGGAATTTGGGATTCTTTGAAATCTTTCTCATAAGGAAGATCAACAATGTGTTCTTTCCTTTTCCAAAAGGCATGGGGCAAATCTGAACAAATAGATTTCTCAATTTGGTTTGAAATATTTCTGATTTTCTCTTGGATTTGTGGTTGTGAAAGGTGGGATTCAAGATTTTTGAAAGAGATTTCTTCTCTTAAAAAACAAATTTGTTTGGTTTTATATTCAATGTTGTTTAAGACCTTTTGAGATGGTTTATCAAGAAATTCGAAAAAAGTTTTCTGACCTCCCACATAAGATATGATACCATCAAAATCTGTTAGATAAGGGAACAAACTGATTATAAAGGGTGTTCCTAAAACAACTTTGGTTTTGATATTTTTGACTATAATGAAATGAGCTGGGACTCTGAGGTTATCCTTTTCAACAACAGCATTTGTTAATATGAAATTAATGTTTAGTTTGTCACCCGTAATACCACGAAGACGTTCTTTAGTTTTTTCAAAATACTTTATGGGCATCAGTCATTCTTTAATACAATTTGAATCTGCACCTGTATCCTAGAGTGCTACTATTTCGAGAACAAAATCTTTAATGACAATTCGGACTTTAATATGGCATTTAATAAAAGAAAATATATTTATTAATCTCAAGATTTCTTTTCCCTCACTGTCGTTAGAGTTTTCATTCTTCTGACTTTCAGGTGATTCAGATTCATCATCATCAGACTCTTCACCTTCCATTAATTGCGAGAGAACGAGTTGATGATTGTCTTGATTCTTTCTAATATCCTTGATTTCCTTCTTGAGGTTGTTAATCTCAGCCTGGAGATCTTGAATGGTCACAGGTCAAATAACTTGTTTTTCTAATTTTTTGAAAATCGGTTTGACATCATATTTATTGCTAATGACAAGATTTTTGGATTTCTTTTCTTTCTATAAAGATTTTTTCAA
Organism: Stylosanthes scabra; assembly: GCA_036250425.1. Taxonomy (NCBI): domain Eukaryota; kingdom Viridiplantae; phylum Streptophyta; class Magnoliopsida; order Fabales; family Fabaceae; genus Stylosanthes; species Stylosanthes scabra. Next base: position 20,665 of record JASCZI010121288.1, on the reverse strand, counting down.
TTTGAAGAGAAAATCTTTCTTTTGTTCAGGGTCGCCAATAGACTCTATTGCTTCAAACAAGAGATCTTGATCCTTGGTCAAAACATTAATTTCTTTTACATCAGAATCTGAGGATGATTCAATATCATCAGAATGAATGTTATTGATATCATCTGAAGATTCATGATTAGAGTCTCCATCGAACTTTTAATTAGAAGATTATTAATCTGTTCCTCAATCTGTGGATCAAGGTTAAGATTATTAATCTTCCCTTTTAATCTACAATATTTGCTAACATGTCCAGGTTTGTTACATGTATAGCAAATAATGGGTTTTTTCTGAGGACTCTTTTGGAAATTCTTTTGAAAGCATTTTCCAGTCTTGGGTTTCTGAAAACGTTTTTTTGGTTTTCTGAAATTCTTTTCAGGATTGGGTCTAAAAACCTTTTGATTGGGTGATCTTTTTTATTTCCTTAGATGACAAGCAGGAAGACCAAATTGTTCACAAAAAGTTCCCAGGTCAATTCGGTTTTGCATTTTCTCGCGGGCAAGCTGCCTTTAGATCTTATCATCTTTACAAATCTTTAAGGCAGCCTTTTGGATGAAGGAAATGATTTGACCGTAGCTTAATGCATCATAGGGAATTATCCCATCTGGAGTTAAACTTCGAATTTTGTCCCTTACTTTGTCCCCCAGAGATTTGGGAAGTCCGGCTAGGAATTTCTCCTTCCAGAAAGGCTGTTGACTATCTTCTCTAGTATAGACCCTAGTAAGAAATGTGTCTTTATACCATCTAAAATCAGACAAGATTTTACAACGAAGATTGGATAGTAACTCAGCAGATCTATCCTTCCAAAGAGATGGGTCACCTATGAAATGGCTATCTATTGTAAAGATTAAGGTGTTGACAGCATCAGGAATAGGTTCCCCATCATCCCCAATGATAGGTTCATTTTGATCATTCACTTTGACAGCAGAAAAGATTGATTATTTTTTATCATCGGAGAGGTAATTATCCCACCAGCCTTTTAGCTGACCAGAGAAACCTGAAACAATAACAGTAGCTATTGGTTCTTCAGAAGTCTCGTGAGCAGCTTGGTAGGTTGTTCCAACCATGGTCATATGTTGGAGCATGCTCATGATGTTGTACTCTGTCTTACCATCTATGTTCCATTTATAGACGTTATTGGCATTAAAGCTAACAAAACCTAATTCTCTTTCTTCAAGAGCTAGGTCAGGAGCAGACATACGATTATAATTATGTGTAAAAGGTTTGGTTAAACCCTTCCACTTAGTTATGGAGTTGGTCATGATTGGGCTAACTTTAAGGGTGGTTTGATTATAACTCTGACTTTGGTCAGAATCAGATGTCTCACTAGAATCTTGATCAAAGGCATTGATGGCTTTGGATGAACGAGTTTGGACACGAGATAAAGATTCACCAGAGTTTGTAGGAGTTTCAGGGACAGTATTAAGACGATTTAAAAGCAGGTCGATCTTTTGCATGACTTCAGACTCACTAGTGTCTTGTTTTAAAATCGAAGTTTTGAGAGTTAGCCTTGCTACTCATTTTAAAAGGTTTAAAAAGAGGTTTTTCAATAGGTTTGGAAGTAGAGGTTTCTGAAACATTTTGTAAAGACAAGGAAGATGACTTTGAAGATGAAAGATTGTCACCCAAACATTGTAAAAACCTGTTGGTATAATTTGATTGTTCAATAAGATTTTTAATGTCTTTTGGGTTGACAGTTTCCTCTACATTTTTAGTTTTGAAAGGAGAGGTCATAACTAATAACTGGGTTATGACCATCTGTATTTGAAATAACAAAAGATCCTTTTGGAGGAAACTCAGATCTGAGTAAATTTCCATCTTTAACTTTTCAAGTTGAAATAACATTTGCAGATGAAGATAAGTTCTTATTTTTGAAAGGGTAAATGATATTATTTTTAATGGAATAAGCATGAAACCATTCAAAAAATGGTATATGCATTTTAACCTCATTGAGGAAATCGTAATATTTTTCTTTGAATGATGAGATTTGGGAAGCTGTATATGAAAGTAAATACCATTCCCTATGGAGATCATACTCTTTAGAGTATAGATATTTACGTAAGGCTTCTTTATCAATAACAAATTCTATGCTACCCATGGACATCATCATTTAAAGAAGAATATGTTGGAGATTGAATAGATTGTAAATCAACATCATCATTTGTTTGGTAAATAGGTTGAGAAATGTTTGAATTATTTTGTAAACCTGAAATATTAATTCCGGAATTTACAGATCTAGGGATTCTTGATGAAAACTGGGATTGTGAAGTCACAAAAAAAGATCTCCTTGCTGAAGCAAAATCATTAATTGTTCCTGCTTCAGATCTGGAAGAAAAAGAGTTTCGTCTGTCAAAGAAAATCTCTACTCTTCGAGTTTCATCTTGTTTTATCTCTTGCAAGAGAGGGGCGTCTAGGTTGAGTGGGAATGGCTCGATCTATTGACCAATATCTTGGTAGATCAATTTCATCCCACTTAATGAGCCTTGGGATCGTGACATTGGCCTTTTATTATGTCGGTGACAAACAAAGTGGTTTCACGATCACTTGATTTGAGAAGGACCCTAGAGTTACAAGTATTCATGACCTTGTACTGAATTCTATAGATTAGGGCAGCTGGGATTGATCCTTCTTTCATGTTAAGATCATGAATTCGGATGTTGAGAAATAGATAATCAAGGATGTTAGGGTCCAACAGACTCACAGTCTTATTTGGGAAACAATTGAAGTAGACTGAACCATGTCCTAAGCTTGTTTCAACAGTTCCTATGAGAGAATCTTGGAAGTCATTGTGCCTAATATCTCTTAGGTACATAAGAATGGAAGCATTTAAACCTTCTCTGATGAGTGGCTTAACTACTACTTGGACACACCCTATGTGGAGGTATTTGTAATGACGGGTATGTTCTCTAACAGATTGTTTAATTAAGAGATGGAATTCCTAACCAGACTCTGGTCCAAGAGGAATATTGTTTTCAGCAGTCTTGATTATGTAATCAGACTTCCTAACCTTTTGGGTATTTCCTAATTGTCTATGGCTTGATTGATATTTTCGAAGCAGACTTCTTCTTCAAAGATATTATGTTTGGGAGAAAATTCCTCTGGTTGAGTCACTTTCTTAGTAAACGGATTGGGTAAAGGTATATTTGAAGAGGAAGAAGAGGAAGAACCTCGTATAGAAAGGCGTTGAGAAAGGGTACGAAAGATGTTTGACATTATCATAAAAATTCTGATATCATTACTCTCCTTTATTTTATATTTAAAATACATTAAAGTATATAGTAGAATAAAATAATTAATTTGTTAAGATAATTTTTTTCAATGTTTTTTATTCCTACAAATTGGAAATTTTATAAAATATATAAACAAATAAACAAATAACACGTAGAACAAAAAGATACTTTAAGACAAAAAGTAGTATTATAAATTTCAACTAAATAAATACATTTATTGAAGAGTATCACTGTATCACAGTGTTCAATTTTTTTTTGTTAAATTGATTTATTATATACGGTCTAGCTATTATAATTTTTTAAAGGCATAACAAAAATATTTCCATAAATTAATTAAAAAAGAAATTAATTTCCCATTTTCAATACGTTGAATAGTGAATACATAAAAAAAAAACTATAAAAAAATCTATTTTTATATTATTAAGTAGCCCTCTTAAGTCATAATACAAAAAATATCAATATCAATTTAATAAAAATACATGCAGTGCCAATAAATCTATCACTGCAAAATACTTCATGTTTTGATGTTTATCCACAAACCAGCCCACCCAACACTACTCTACAGGCCCAAACAAGAACCACTAACATGATGAGCCATCCACAAGTCAAACGGCTCGGCTATGTACCATCACTTTCCCACATATCCCCAACATGGATCTGACTCTCACGCTGTACCCATGGGTGCATTCCACCATATTATCGACCCACACACGCGTCGCCTTTCCATTGCGGGAGAGAGAATATCTGTACAACTGTATGATTTTATTTCTGTACCATAGAATTCTCCAATTTGTCAGGATAAAAGTAAATGAGTCACGGTGGTACGTCACTTAATCGACATAGTCCCTTATGACAGAATCAGTCACACTTTTAACATGAGCCATAATCAGAAAGTATATAACGTAATTAGTCCAACAATAATGTCTTCACTGCAATTCGACCGGTTGTAGATAGAGTTTGAAAGCAGACTAAGTTGATATTCAAATTTAAAACTAATCTTAGTCATTCCTACTCCTAACTATGGCCAGCTTTACCTACAATACATGCCTCAAAAAAGCATTTATATTATTCTCTGAAGATCCACCATCCATGATTGCTTTTTGACATGTATGTTGAAGCTCTCTAGCCCTTTTCCTCATTTCTCTCCCTTCATCACTGTCCAAATCCATAAATTTTCGAATAAGGCCAGCAATTTCATCTCTTGCTATCAAAGTTTCCCTTTTAGCATCTTTCTTCACCCTCCACCCAACCTTCCAGTCCTCCACAATGTATTTACAATTCAATGGTTGGTCCATAAATAAGGGAGATGAAAGAAAAGGCACACCACAAAACACACCTTCTCTAGTGGAATTCCACCCACAATGTGACCAAAAACCACCAATAGCATGGTGTGACAACACTCTTAATTGGTCACACCATGGCAACACTAGCCCCCTGTCCCCACACATCTCCTTCAGTTTCGAGCCCTCGTCGCGCTGCACCCACAAGAAACTAACACCACTTTCCTTCAGGCCGAACGCAATCTCATCAATTTGGTCTCTGGAAGTCGAAAGAAAGCTCCCTTGCGAGACGTAAAGCACCGAGTTGGATGGTTGGTTGTCTAGCCAATTTATGTAGCCAAGGTCACACCCATGGTTGTTGTTGTTGGTGCCTATAGAGTTAATGTTGCTACCATGGTCAAGGAAATTAGGTATGGCAGGGCCAATAGTGTAAATGGGTATTGTGTACTCTTTCCTCAATGCATCAATTGCTAATGGCTCAAGCTCAAATATAGAAGGGAATAATAGATACTGTGATTTTTGCACCCATGAAACACTATTCAATGCCAGTTGCAAAAGCTTACGGCTACGCCAGCTTGAATCATGGAGTGGAAAATCTGCTAGGCGAATTGAGGTGTTGCCAGGAATGTAATCCACACGTTTGTCACCATTCTCTGTAACAAGAGCAAATCATTCAAACAATTTAGAAAATATTGTAATTAGCCTTTGACAATTTTCTAGATATTCTAGCCAGAATAAACATAACATTAAAATAAATTAATAACGATTTTATAATTAATATTCAAAGCATGAAGTCTATAATACTTAATATGTAAGTCTTCTTTTTAACCATGCTTAGTGGGAGAATTTCTTACTTCCTGGATATAAAAATTTTTGTTTTATCACATTATGTTATAACAGATATCAATAATATTGGAAAGAAAGAAGGGTTAACTTAGAGAACATGAGTTTTTAAAATTTTAAAATCTTAATGTATGTTAAGCAATAGATATGTCACAGTGAAATAGAACAAGGCAAGCCCAATGATATATATAATCAACAAAATTTATTATATTTTGTCAACACAAAATTTATCCTATTTTCACTTTCACATAACTAATATTTGTCTTAAAAGAAAAACTATTGTTTGCCAAGGACGGAACACCTACAAAATTCTCCTTTCGAGGTTAAGTATTGGACAAAACATTTTGTATCTTTCTCTGATATCTTTGATTAATATATAATAATACTATGATAGTATCAATTAAGATAACACTACTCCTTAGGCAAACAAACATAATATAAAATTTTCGTCTACCTAGTACCTATTGCGCAAATTATTATTATACATCAAAATTAAATTTAATAATGAGTAAAGTATCATTTTCATCCTTAATGTTTGAGGTAAGTCCCAAAAATGTCCCTAACGTTTAAAAAATTCTATTTATGTCCCTAACATTTTAAAATTGTATCAATTTCGTCCCACCGTCAACTCTATTATTGTAAATTCCAACAATCTACTCTTCCAAATGCAAAATTAATTAACCAATAACTTTTTAGATGCGATATTTACCACAATCACACTCGATCAACTAAAAATATGTAAGATTTGGGTGAGAAAGAAGAAACATTATATGCTTCTCTTCTTTTTGTCTTTGTTTGTGTTCGGATAATCTGGATAATAATAATAATGGACATAAATGAAGTAGACATATCATTTATAATATTTTGATGTTGTAAACTAATATATATGTATATGACTTTGTTAATGATTTTAACAATTATTGATGGTGGGACAAAATTGATACGATTTCAAAATGTTAGAGACACAAATAGGACGTTAGGGACACGAATAGCACTTACACCAAACGAAAATGATACTTTACCCTTTAATAATCAATTCAAAAAAAGGTTTATCACTCATTTCAGTCTAAGACGTTAAATCAGATTAGAGGGGAAAATAATTAATTTTATTGACAGTAATTTATAATAACTAAGCTGATTTTTACTCGTTAGATCTGATTTATGATTAAAGCTGTGAACTCAAATAAATGGAATGTAATTACAAGAACAATGATAGAAGTTTTGTGGAAAATAACTGACCCAAGACATTGACTGGGTAGTCACCATGCTGCTCCAGAAGAGGGTAGTGTTTGAGGACAGCCAGAAACGACGCCGACATGGGCCAAAACGACGCCACAGGAAGGTTCCTCTTATTTGCAACGCGAACCACCCAGAACAGGTAACCGTCGCACACGATGAGATTCGGGGCCGGTTGGAGGCGGTCAAGAAAGTTCTCGAAGGGTTCTTCCATTTTGGTCATAACGGATTCGAGGAAACCCACGAAGTCATTGGCTCTTCCCTCTTCAGAGGGAATAACATTGGGAATCGTGGCGAATCGGAAGTTGTTGCGTGGTAGGTTCGGATCCGAGCCTATGAGTCCGAGCCACTCTTCCGTTAGGAGGAAGGTTACGTTGATGTTTGGGTTCTTGGAGAGGAGGAGCTTGGTTAGGTTCATCATTGGGTTGACATGGCCTCGACCTGGATAAGGTATGGCTAACACGTGGCAGGCGGTGGTCGGTGGAACCGGAGCTGAAGCTGGATGATCCATGGAGCCTGGAGCCTGGAGGTGGAGGTAGAATAGGCTGTGAAGGAAGAAGTAAGTGACTAAGTGGGTTGATGAAGGCTGTTTAGAAATAAAGGGAGAGTACTTTTTTTTTTGTGACTAAAGATAAAAGAAAAAGAAAAAAAAGCAAACTAGTAGCTACATCAAGACTGAATTAAAGGGAGAGTACTTTGAACACTCTCATATGTGGTTGCCAAATATTACACATTTTTTGTCAAAGGAAAATAAAACACGTCTCTGCTTTGTCAAAGACCTGCTCTACTATAATGCTATATAGACCTGCTCTACTATAACGCGCCGTGTGTCGATTTGCATGTCTATTTAATTTTTTTTATATAATATTATTTGAATGAGTAACTTAAAATTAGTGATAAATTATTATATTTTATTTTTTATATGCACCTTGTATAAAATATAAATTGAAAGAAATATTTTTTTATTAAAAAGTAAAATTATTAAATCATTTTATAATCACTAAATCATAATATTTTTACATCAACTTACTAAATTAGACACTTATTAATTAATTAATCATATTTTAATAAAAGAAAATTTAGCAGTGTAAATTTAAAATTTTTAGTTGCTATTAATACTCTCCTTTTATCATTATTTGACACTTGTCAAGCACTTATTGTAAACACTTGTCAAACAATGAACTATTAGTGCTCTCCTATTATAAAGAGAGAAAGAGAATAAAAGTGAGTCGGGATTTAATTTTTTTCGAAAAGGAAGAGTTAAAATAATGAATATGAATAGATAAATTTTATTTTAAAAAATTTATTATTTTTTAAAACAATTATACGCATCTTTATTTTCTATTTCAAATACATTTTCTTGTAGCAAGGAATAACTAACCCAATCCAAGTATAACAATTTTCAGGGCAAGAACCACTGAAGCAGAGTACACAGCGAATCAAGAAAACCAAACATACTGTACAGAACGGCATTCAGACATAAGGAAAACAATAACCTGGCATGTACCTCCTCAAGGTTGGACCAAGTGTAATGTTGATGTGAACTATAGTAAAAATATTGGACTTGGAAGAGTAGCAGCAATCTTCAGAGATACCCATGGCAATGTTATTAAAGGAACTGCGTCTCGTGTACAGGTACACTCACCGCTAGCGGCGGAGGTGAACGCCTTGAGGGAAGCCCTGTTAACAGCAACTAATAACCATTTCAGGAACACAATGTTTGAATCAGACAACAGAGACTTAATCCAGGCATTGAAATCAGGAGTTAATATCTGGGATATCGAACCTATACTCCAGAATATAAGGAATCTAATGCAGCATATATAGGGTTGCAGTTTTACATGGTCCCTAAGAGAGGGGAATCAACTAGCTCATGTAGTAGCTAAATTGATAGTGGATGGTGCCCTAGAACCGCTTTGGTATTCTAATCCACCACATACAATCAGAAGAATAATCAACCATGATAAACGAACTAACCAGATGCGTTGGAGACAAATGACTATAAGGGATGTGCAACAAAGTAGGAGATGGTAGTTCAGCATCTACGACAGTGCCTCTTGTTCTGTTTGATACACAAATTATAGAAGCAAAGTTACAACACAGGACTAGATAAGCAGAAATCAAATTCCGGTATCCACATGTTCTTACCCGTCTATATGGATGGACGAGGCTTGCTCGAACCACCTAACTATCCCAGACGCCGAACCACATGCCGGAAAGGAAAGTAACACGGCAGCTTAGATATTAACCCCTCCATTCAATATCGTCTTTGGTTATCTCTAACTCAGCAGCAGCATATATCAGAGTTATAACTACGATAGAAGCTGCAATGGTTAATGTCATTGCTGACTTAGGCATTACTACTGATTTCTGAAGCATGGCTATAAAGGGGATAGTAGCATGCACGGCTGCAAACCAAGACAGCAAGAATTTCTTTGTGTGTTCCTTCCACATGCCCAAGGGCACATTGAGGGTGGGTTTGGTAAAGCTTTTACTTTTTGAAAGTAGCTTATGAAAGTTGTCTTTTAAAAGATAGCTTTTTAAAAGCAGTAGCATGTGTGTTTGGTAAAATCAAATAAAAGTGATCTTTTAATAAGCACAAGCAATAATAATTGTGTTTGGTAAAATGACTTTAAAATTTAAAATGACCATAACAGATATAAATGTAATAATGAATGTGGATATTTATTAATAAATAGGGTCATATAGGACTTTTCAATTTTGATAAGCACAAGCCAACTTTGAAAAGCTCCCTTTCAGGTGCTTTCAAAAGCACTCCTATATTTTAAAAGCTGCAAGCACAAGCACGTCATCTTTTTTATTTACCAAACACAAAACGAGGTGCTTGTGCTTTTCAAAAGCACAAGCACTGCTCCGAAAAACTTTACCAAACCCACCCTGAGTACCATGCCCATCGCTGTAATACAAAGTGTTTTTTTTTTTTTTAGGAAGGGGGTCGCAGGTTTTTCACAGATGGAGTACGAGCAAGTGCAGCTCTTGTGCAACAACAGCAGCTGCTTACAGCGAATCCCGCGGCATTCCGGAGTATGGAAGGAAGTGACAGATTTCTTATAAAGGCGTAATGGTACCCCACTGATCCAGAGCTTATTTATCTCATTGATGGTGCTAGCAAGGGTGTGATGCAGATCTTACAAACTATCATTGAAGGTCAAGGGGATGGGATGTTGATTCCAGTCCCACAAAACCCGATCTACTCAGCAACAAGTGCTCTCCTTGGTGGTTCTCTTGTTCCATACTACCCAGAGGAGACAGCAAACTGTTGCGTAAGTTGAAACCCACACGTGAAGTACATGTTGCCGGCATCAATGGTATCCAGAAATCGTAACAGAGACTTCGACAGGAAGACAAGAGGCGATGAAAGAGAGACGAGGATCTCCACTCGAAGAGGGACGGCATGCGGAGGAAGAACACAAATGGGACTGAAGCAGCTGCGTAGCTGCGTTGCTGCTATCTACTGGCGTTGGGTCATAGGATCTGGGTATCTTGGGGGTCGGGTAGGTAGGTTTCAAATGGGCCTGTGCCCATGTCCAAAAAACAAAAAAATACATTTTCATTGTAGAGCTCTCTTAGTAAATACTACAAGAACAAATATTTTTTCAAACAGGTCAAATTGGTCCCAAAATTTAATCAGCGTATTGGTCCCAAAATTTAATCAGCTTCTTAAATTAGTTCATTTTTAAGTTCATCAATTTGACCTCTAAATTTCACTATATGACTCAAGTTAGTCAATTCAAGTGATTAATCTTTCTTTCGACATGTGGCGCTGATGTCCACGTCAACACGAGGTTAATGAAAAACATTCAAAGGGTCAATGAATTAATATATACACAACATTAAGATAATATTCAAAGCTTTTTTATAATTGTTTAAACATATAAATAAATTTCTCTAAAATTATTAATTGTTTTAAAAAGAAAAATAGTACTTTAATCACTCTTAAATTAAAATAGTAAAAATTACTAATAATAAAAGTTGTAAAATAAATAGTTATGGAAGCATTTACCACCTAACAAATTTAATAATTTTAGAACATCATTTTCAAATAAATTAACCACCCCACGAACTCAAATTGATTTTTTGCTATTGTTTTTATGGCTTTGCAAGTAGCCTAACCATTTATACGTGGTTATAAAATGTCACACTTTTTTTTGTCAAACTCAAATTGATTTTTCGCTATTGTTCTTTTATGACGATATATGTTCATATAACTTGTGCTTGTAGCATGCTCTCTCCGTTTCTTTTATGCCTTCATTGAACTTCGTAGTTTTTGCTGCCGTTGGGAGTGTTGAAATCACAGGTAAGAACTCAGATACAGAGTAACAATATAGATAGAATACATATTAGACTTCTAAACCTCTTCTATTTAAATATCTTTATGTCATGGGATCCACTGCAGGTGTCATGTTGGGTCTTTCCCTTCTACTTTCTCTGTATTCGCTATGCATTTTTACCAGGATCAGAGTTGGCTGAGTAGCCCCAAATCATAATGCTGTACCTACAAACTTCAAACTGCTATGGCACAATGACAAAATCAGCTAACAAAATATCCAGCGTCACTTGTGTGTAATATTACAATGACAGATACATCCAAATTTGCAATTGATATAAGAATAAGGTCTTCAATTCAGACCTTACTTAACACATTGCTTTATGTGACAACAGAGCCAGAGATGCATTCTCAATCCACTAATGGCCTTGAAATTTCTCTTAGAAATGCATCTAGGTTCCTATCAGATGATCCACCATTTGCAACTGCTCTGTGACACAAACCCTTAAGTTCTCTTGCCCTCTCTCTGATTTTTTTTCCCTCTGCGTTCTCAATATCCATAAACCTCTTAACCAGTTCCTCTATCTTTTCCTTTGACAACAGCTTATTGCTCTCCAAATATGATGTCTCTACCTTCCACCCATTCTTCCACTCATGTACAATTTGGCTGCTGTTGGGAACTTGATCCAAGAAAAGAGGGAATGTAAGCATCGGCATGCCGGCATACAGGGCTTCTAATGTGGAATTCCATCCACAATGGCTCCAGAATCCACCTATGGAAGGATGAGTCAACACCTTCAATTGGTCACACCATGGCACCACCATACCCTTATCTCCACACTTGTCTTTCAGCCGAGAAGCTTCCGCCCGAGCCACCCATAGGTAACGAATTCCACTGCTGTTTAGCGCTTCGGCAATTTCATCCATTTGGGTACTAGACAATAAGAGGAAACTACCCAAAGAAATGTACAATACTGACTGAGGTGGTTGAGAATCTAGCCAATTTGCATAGTCATGGCTATGATCACCAATGTTATGATCTTCTCTTAGCTCCAAATAAGGTATGGCAGGGCCAATAGGAAAGACTGGAAAAGGGTATATAGCTTTCAGAGAATCAATTGTTTCTGGTTCTAACTCTTGGACTGTGGTGAGTAGAAGATAATTTGCTATTGGAACCTTTGAGATACACTGCATTGCAAGCTGCATGACTCGGTCATCATTCTGATGTAACGAAGTCCGAATGTCTGCCAAATGAGCTGAAGAAATTCCAGGGATGTTCTCAGCTTCTGCATCTTTATGAATAATGAATTGAAACCACACAGATTAGACATACAGCAATTATAAATAGTTGAATTAATCTTTATGCAGATCATCATAAGAAATTAACAAAACTTGTGTCTCAGATATTCAGAGAACAAATTTGCCTACCCATCAGCAACAACAATTAGATGTTAAGAATGGATTCTCATACTTATTGAACTGCATCTCCCACTTAAATAATCTTTGGACTATATGTAAGGAGAAAACCTCAGGTTGATATAGATCTCACATTCATTCAATAATTGGTATTAGATTAGATTGTTGCTAGTAAACTCCAACAAAAAACACAAGTTCTGAAAATGTGTCTATCCTCTGTACAACCAAATATAGAAAGGCAAGGTACAATTCGTCTAACTTTACCTTGCTTAATTTTTCTTTTTAATTTTTTTTAAGGAACAACTCATTAGACATTATTATTTCTATTGTAAAAAGAGAAAGGATTAAAAATATCTCAAAATTGTGGGACTTAACAGTTTGGATTAATTTTTTTTTAAATATAGTCATTGTACTTCAAAGAAACAAAAATACACTAGTGGCCAGAATTTTTGCTAAAGTTCCGATGCTAGAATGAAGTGACATTGTCATAAGAAGTGAGTTTCATGATTTCATCGCTCCTTATCATTTAGCATTCACCATAATTTCTAACGAAAATTCTGATTATTAATCTTTTGATTATATAGCACTTGTTAAAAGTGCAAGTTTTCTCAATGTTTTCTACACATTATATTCAAGATCAACACTTCAACCATTAATCATCTACTTTGAATATTGATTCAACAGAAAATCTCACCCATAAAACAATCAAATCACGAACAAAAATAGCGGCAGTTTAATTTCTAATTCAATATTCCACTGTGTAAAAATTATTTATATAAGTAGCCCAAGAAATTCTTATTACCGAGAGAAGTAGCCGCCAAATTCTGCTGCCGTGCAAACGCATCAAGGTGATGCAGCATCGAGTAAAACGACGCTGACATAGTCCAAAACGCAGCCACCGGAATATTCCTCCGCTTCGCAACGGCTACAGGCCACCGCAGCTCCACACACCCGACGATGGCGCTCACCGGCGGCTCAAGCCGGTCCAGAAGCTCCTCGAACGGGGCTTCCATCTTTGTCATGGTGGCTTCATAGAACGCAGGAAAATCAACGGCTTTGAGGCGCTCCGGCGGCACCACGTTGGGTATGGTGGCGAAGCGAACCGCGTCTGGCTTGGGCTCGCCGGCGATGTATCCGAGCCACTCTTCGGTGACAACGAAGGTGATGAGGACGCTTTTCGGATTTCGTGATGCTAGGGTTTTGCAGAGGTTCATCATGGGGTTGATGTGGCCCCTTCCCGGAAACGGCATCGCCACCACGTGGCAGATGTTGGTTCCGCCATGACCGCTGGCTCCGGAGGTGTGCATCGCTGGTTAACCGGAGAAGTAGGTAAGTGAGATTGTTGATGATGAATTTTTGTGTAGACAGTAGAGTGAAGAGTGCGGCATAGTTGATTGGGAAAGATGGTTTAAAGAAACTATTTTAATCTGAGTTTACGAGATTACTTTTCTTCCACTCGAAATAAAAAATTAAAATAGTGAGTAGTACAGTACTACACTACTACTCTAAGTCCTAAGTTTGCGAGATGGTTTAAAGAGCTTGGTTTTGGGCTAAACACACGAAAGCCACCGGAACCTTCGCACATCAAGCACCTCAGCATAGAACTCTATTGCACATCGTTGCATAAGCATCTTATGCACTTAGAATGTAATCTATGTCCTCACCTAATCCAAAACGCTCGGTACTCCAATCGATTTCCCATATTAATTGCCTAAAATCGATATGCCAAGTTATCAATTTTCCAACCGCCCTCCACGTCAAGATGGGATAGAATAAGCTGTCTTAGCTCCGGCAATATACTAAAGCGGGTATGCCGGAACATCATAGGGGCGTTTGACTCTAAATATGCCCCGCCCTCTAGATGGTTTATGACACCGTTAGGGTGTACTTAATAAAAAAATTCATCTGCCATTGTTTAGACTTTGGAGTGTAATAAAATAGCCCGGGAATGATTTAATATTCTTATTTCACGTTGTGTTGTGATAAAATTATTTTATTATTTATAAAATAGTATAATGATATATATTTTGCTTTACTCATAATATTAATATCAAAATAGAAATAGAAAAAGTATAATGACCTTTTAAACTATTAGATTTTTATATTAATTTTTATTGATATTAATATTAATTTATTAAATCAGAGACTTATAAGCTATTAAAATTAAACATTTTATCAAGTAGCTAACCTACTATTACTACTTTTTTTTTATACATAATAGGAATATATGAAATAAAAATAGATAAATTTTTATTGAAACTATTGGTAATAGTTTACATTATTTAAATTTAACTAAATTATTTATATATTTTTTTAATATAAAAATAGATGAAGTATAATGATCGTTTTAATTATTATTTATAATTTTCTTATTACTTTTTATGGTATTTATGTCTATTTATTAAATTGGACACTTGTAAATCATTAAAATTAAATATTTGTCAAATAACTAACATACTACTATTTTCTTTTTATATAGTGTTACTTATCAAATAACTAATCTACTATTATTCTCTTTTATATAATGAGAGATATCAAGTAACTAAACTACTACTACTATATTTTTTTAATATAAAAATAGATGAAGTATAATGATTTTTTTAACTATTCATTTAAAATTTTTATTATTATTTTTTATGGGTATTTATATTTTATTTATTAAATTAGACATTTGTTATCCATTAAAGTTAAATACTTATCAAATAACTAATTTACTATTATTTTTTTCAGAGTGACCTTGTCAAATACCTAATCTATTATTATTCTTTTTTTATATAGTGTACTCTTTGTACTATTATTCAACTATATCAATATTTATTTAGATGTTCAAATCAAATATGGGACGGATTTTTTGAAAATAAGGTAGATTTATTATGATTTTGGTGTGTAGATTTAGTTCATAGAGATCTTGAATTAATTACCAAGTTGATAAGGTTTTTATTATTATTATTATATACTTAAAATTGCTGGGCACGGATTGACCCATGAAGCAGGAGATGACAACCCCTTAGCTCCATTTTGGCGCTCAAATTTTGACCAAAAGCTTAACTGATTAGTCTAAGGTCGAATCTCATCCTGTTTATTGTGCCGTAGTTGGTTTCATCATGAGTCATTTGTCATTTTCACAACTATGGATATGTGTCAGCACTCAGCACATCTGCCTCACCCGAGTATATGTATTGTGTTGTCGTGCTTCCAGTTAGCGCTGGAAGTGAACCGAGCTGAGCCGAGTGAGGACAAGCTCAAGCTTAGCTCACGAAAATTGAGCTTGGCTCATGACTCAGCTCATTAACAATCGAGCCTATTTCTTAAGCTCAAGCTTGGCTTACCGAAAACTCACGAGCTAGCTCGAGCTCACGAGCCGGCTCAAATAACATGAATATAATATATCAGTAATGCTACACATCCAAGTAATTTGACCAACCAAGCTCATCCAAGTATTTTTTCCCACTCTCACCACCACACGCGCGTCTCCCTCAGATTCACGTGTTTCTTCTTCTTCTTTTTCTTCTTTTTCTGCAACTGCAACGCCTCTCCTCCTTCTTCTTCTGCAACGCCTCCATCTCCTTCTCCTTGCTGCTGTCGTCGTCATCGTCGTTGCAGCCGTCATCATTGTCGTCGTCGTCGTTGTCGCCGCCATCATTGTCGCCGTCACTGTCGTCTTTTTCTTCTTCGTCCTCTTCCTCTTTCTCTTCTTTATCCTCTTCTTCTTCATCTTCCTCCATTGTTTACGTTGTTGCTGTTGTTGGTATCGTTGTTGTTGATAAAAAACTGAATTGGATATTCTAGGAAAACAGAAATGGATTTTGAATGAAAACAGAAACGGATTTTGAATGAAAACAGAAACGGATTTTGAAAAAATAGAAACGGATTTTGAATGAAATAGAAACGGATTTTGAATGAAAACAGAAACGGATTTTGAATAAAAAAATAAACGGATTTTTAATGAAAAGAGAAACAGATTTTTAATGAAAATAGAAACGGATTTTTAATGAAAAGAGAAATGGATTTTTAATGAAAACAGAAATGGATCTTGAATTAAAAAATAAATTTGATTTTCACAAAAATTGAATTTGGATTTTCATGAAAACAGAAACGGATTTTGAATGAAAATAGAAACGGATATTTAATGAAAACAGAAACGGATTTTGAATTATTGGAAGTTACCACTCAAATGTACTCAAATGTACTCCATCTTCTTGCTACTGCTGCTACGCCTCTTCCTGTCGCTGTTGATGCTCCTCCTGTCGCTGTTGCTGCTCCTCTTTCTCATCTTCCTCCTCGTCGTCGCTATTGTCGCTGCTATCTTCTTCTCTGTTATCGGCGTCTTCTTCATTTTCTTGCCATTGTCATCATCGTCGCTGTCGTCATCGCCGCCGCCGTCGCCATCGTCGTCGCTGTCATCGTGGTCATCGTCATTACCACTATCAGCATCGTTCTCCTCTTCTTCTTACCGTGCTAAATAGAAAAGAAAAAAAAACGCAGTAATAAAAGAGGGACAGAACGCGCGTGTATGGAGAGTGCTTGGTTAGACTTGGTTGTCAAAATCACTTGGTTGTATATAATTATTGATAATATATAATTTTATTTCAATAAATTATAATAATATAGCACATATATAAATAATGGTAAATAACTAATAAAAAATTAGCCAACGTCAATCAAGAATATAAAAAAAAATTCAATTCATTTGTAATCATTATTTTACCCTTATTTCCAGTGTGATTAATATTGGCTAACTAATCATTGGTTATAAATATTTTTTATATATAAAACATCACCTTTGTATAATAAATGATTAATACTTTATACTTTAAATATTATGTGTATTAATAATTTAATAAATAAATAAATATTTATATATATTTTCGAGCCGGCTCACGAGCTAATGAGCTAAGCTTACCCAAGCTCAAGCTTAGCTCATTTAATTTTCGAGCTTGAACCTAGGCTCAAGCTCGGCTCACCAGCTCACGAGCTCAACTTATTGAGCCGTTAATGAGTCGAGCTCGAGCTAGCTCATGAGCTGACTTGACTCACTTCCAGCCCTACTTCCAGTCTTTCGTAACTACAGAGGTTTTGGATGGTTTGGCCAGTGAAACTTTAAGGGAAATTGGAATGGATAGGTTATAAATAAGAAAGCATAAGTGGTTCCCTTCCTCCTTGATTTCTCAACATACTATTGCAGCATTGCTCTTTCCTCCCCTGACCCTTGGTACTCTAGTTTCTCCTCCACAGTGGTAGTGCTATTGTCGCCTCAATTCAAGTAGGGTTTATTTTTGGCTCCTTCCATCCAGCCTCAATTTGTCACCGGTCATTGTTGTCTTAGATCTATATCGATCCACTTATGGTTCTCTTTGAGTTAATATTGCTATGTTGAAGATACATTCTTTATGCTTGCATTGATTTTTGTTGTCAGCATTATTAAAAAGGTTTGGTTTGTACAAGTTACAAAGCCAACCTTAATAAGAGAGCTTCAACCAATTGCTTTGCATTAATCTCTGCAGCTTAGTGTATATTTATCAATTAATAATACATAGATTAATCTTACATCTTGTGGTGTTTTTTTCCCAATGCTATTTCAAATTCTTTTTTGCAGAATCTTTGTTATGTTCTTCGCTATTCCCATTGGTTAATAGCTATATATGGATAAAGTTGCTTAGATAGCTTCGTATTGAACAGAGCAAACTATTAGCATGCCTTGGAAAATGAGCCGAGTGCAATAGTCTTTTTTATTTATATGCGCATGGAAAATTCTTTATTTCCCAAAATGCGCATCTCCATTTTTTTTCTCAGATTACGCATGTCCATTTAGCCTATGAGGCCGGCGAAATGGATTTACTGCCCATTTAGCCTATGGTTCGGGCGAAATGAAGGAGTAGTTGACTGCAACCATTTTGCCCATGGCAAGGACGAAATGGAGGAGGCAGTTGACTGCAACCATTTAGCCTATGGTGGGGCGAAATGGGTTGGCGTCAGGATTTAGGTGGCCAAGTCGCCTATGGTAGGGACGAAATGGCTGGTTCTAAAGCTATGTAAATACCCATCCCAGGACTCACCAAGCACACACCAACTCATAATCAATCCATCACATATCATTCCACACATTCCTGGCTCCACTCTTAGGCAATTTGATACTCATTAGTCCATGGCTACTGAAGGAATTTATGCTACTCTGTATTCCAACGGGAAAATATCACAATTAGCAGAAAGAGTTAGGTTCTCTTGTGAAGATCTAATTTGGGTTTTGATTCCAACCCAAACTTCTTTACAATAACTAAAGAATTTGCTACTCTTGAATTTGGGTGAGCTCGAAAGAAAAGAGATTTCAAGAGTATCATATAGGATGCCGATTTGCGGAGACGAATTCTTTCTTTTATAAAAAAATGCCAATAAAAACAGATCAGAATGTGTCAATGATGTTCTCCTATCATCGTGGCATTGGTGGTGTGTTTGCAATTGAGCTTTATGTGCAGCTATAAGATGTTGGTGGAAGTTCATCTAGCTCGAATAATGTTGATTATGGCAGAGGAATTGAGACCAACGAAGGTACTCGTATGCCATCAAATCGTCGGGCAAGCAGTCCAAGTTTTAGGTCATATGTTAATCAGTCTGTGTATGCCCCTCCTCCTGTGGTGCCCGCTTTTGAAGACGATGTTCAACCTGGCTTGATGGAATCACCAGATGGAGATGTCTACCAGCCCGAAGGGGTAAACAGTGACAGCGGTGAAGATGAGGAGTTTATTCCGGAAACACAACCACCTATTGTTGATCCTGCAGGCATTCCGACGACGGCATCTCCACTGAATCGTGTACCCGCACTGGCAGGCCACTATTCTGCAATAAACCCGGATGGAACGCATTCTGAATTCGCCGAGGACGGGCCAAGTAACTATCCAGTTTCGGGGGAGTTGGAGCTTGAGATCGAATTAAAATTCGGTGATAGAGAGACTGCAATGCTTGCCGTTAAAAACTATAATATTCGCAGAAGTGCAGAGTTCAACGTGGTTGAGTCTGACAGAGCCATCTTTTGACAAAGGCGCTTATCAGTGGATTGTCGTATTGGAAGCTTCTTATTAAGGACGCGTGGTAGAACCCAGCCCGTCTAAGGTACGGTTCAATCAACTGACGTCTGGCCTCCATCGACGGATCACGTGGGGACGTGGTAAACACGTCTTCTAAGTTCCTGCATGGCTCTAGCACGCGGTGTGGCTGCAACCATTAAAAAAAAAAAGTTTTTACGGAAAAGGTAGACAAAATAATAATAAAAATAATAATACTCAAAACAAAAGACTTGATAAAAAATGTAAATCATGTTACAATGCAATGTTTATTTGTTTAGGTTTTGATAAATGACAACCATCAAAAGAGTTGAGGATCAAAGCAAAATGCAAAGACAAGAAATTCAAGACTTCAAGGTTAAAGATCAAAGTCTTAGATCATAGGACTTAGATAATTTCTTGTCAAGAACCAAATGATAATCTCTCTCACACACACACACTTAAAAATATGTTTTAAAGTGTTTATTTATGATGAAATATGTTTTGAAAGAAAAGGTTTTAGTAAAGATGTTTGAAAAATTCGTTTTTGGGGAATTTTAGGCCAAAGCATCGATGCTTCTGCTGAAAATTCATGTTCTTGGCAAATGCAGGCCAAAGCATCGATGCTCAAGCTCAAACATCGATGCTCAAGGCCTAGCATCGATGCTTGAGAGCTAGCATCGATGCTTTGGAGCCAAAAATTCAAATTTCAGCTCCAACGTACACCAAAGCATCGATGTTTTGCCTTGAGCATCGATGTTTTGCATTAAAAATTGCTTAAAACGGCTAGTTTTGACTTGTTGGCTCCACCCCACCTAATCAATAACGGATACTTGTTTTTGGAAGCCTATAAATAGATGGTTTAAGAGGCAAAATGATATACTTGATCAATTCTAAGCTTTCCCATCTATAAACATCATTTCTATATTGATTTCAAAGTGTTTTATTCACACATTTGAGAGATATTCTTGTTTGGTTCATAAGTACTTATTTTGTAACCATCTACTCATTTTGAGAGACTTCATTTCTTCTTTGTTCAATTGTAAGAAAAGAGATTGGTTCTCTTTTCATTTGAGTGGAGAGATTAAACACTAGAGTCGATAGATATAATCACTCAAGGAAAATTCTTGAAGTTGTGTATACTTCGAGTGGAGTGGATTATTGTCACGTCGTGAGGTGTTAGGATCTAATACTCAAAGTTATATAAGGTTTATCAAGCACCTTGAAGCTTGTTGATATTGGAACTTCTTGATTGCGATCAAGAAAGAAGTGGACGTAGGCAAGAGTTCGCCGAACCACTATAAATTG
>JASCZI010121287.1:19267-31472 GCA_036250425.1 Stylosanthes scabra | reverse complement strand
TTTATGTTTCCATTAGAACAGTTATTGAAAATACTTACTGTTGTTTCAGGTGGGTGAATTGGGTTGTCCCGAACAGAGAACAGAGGCGATGGAAAGTCGATGACTATAGGCGGATGTTTGACAACATAACCAATGATATGGTGCGTTAATATTTATGGAAAATATTTTTTATATATGCAGGTGGATACTTTTTTTGCTATGAACTAAATTGGTTTGTTTTCATTTTATCCTCAGTTCCTGTGGACACCGTATGATGAACACCGACTTGGTCCTACTGTCGTGTCAAACGACATTTTCACACGTGCGGATCTGTGGAATGCACTGTCGCCCTTAATATCATTTGAGTGCATTGAGTGGTGTCCAACGGATAGGGTGATGAGACAATTTGGGTTGGCACAAGGCATTTCTGGAGAGGCCCGATCCCTAGGTGGCAACCACAACGAATGTTTGACCGGTCCTAAGAATAAAAATTGGCGGAACGAGTACAGAGACTGGATAGGTCAGTGGCTTAATAGAGTTCCTGTGTGGCATCCTAATTATTCCCCACCAGTAGGCGTACCCTTGGATGATTACATTACTTGGCACAATGGTAATTACAAGGCTTTCTTGGAACTGTCGGCATTTGATGCAAACCAAGGGCATCATGATGATACTGATGGGCCTGAAGAAGAACCAGAACAATCTCAGCAGACCTATTATGTCCCACAGCGTTCACCGACTCCCGTTTATATTCCTCCACAACAAGAACCAATGTGTGGAAGCATGCCACCAACTAGCTCTTTCCCATATCCCATGTTTATGCAAGGTGTTGCTCCATATCTGTCTAATCACATGGACCCGCATGCTTTTAATGCGTTATGTGGCATGGCCAACGAGCATGAAATGGCACAGCAAGCAAAGGTTACTGAAGAAAACCAAGTTGAAGCGCAACAAACCAATCAGGCTATACCGAGTCGTTTATCCGTCGATTCTCATTTCAATGCACCTGTTGCATCCGGCCACTCAGCCACTAGACAATCATTTGATTCTAGTCGTAGTTTCAACAGGAGAGGAATTGGGGAAGATGGTGTTCGTCGTGCGAATACCGCACGTGACATTGATCTTAATTTTAATGCGTCATCAATTCAGGAAGACGAAGAAGCTGCTCGCTATACGCGTCGCATGGACACTTATCATTCTAACAGCGATAATACTGATATGGATGAGGATGAGGAGGAGGATTACATGGTCATGGACGCCGATGATGATGACAACGAGGGTAATATTTACAATGCTTAATTAGGACCCCCTATTGTTATCTGATATAATGTTTGTCATAACTAATGTATTCGCATGTCGTATGTTACTTCATTTTTATTTAATTCAGGTGACGCGTCGGACAGTGCCGCTGGATCATCCACACAGAAGGACGCCGGAATGAGGTACGAGTTGAGGACTGAAAATTCTCGGCATAGTCCTAACCGATTCACTCCATCGGGTTGGTTGATAAAAGGTTTGAAGAAAGGGGTTTCTAGACTTTACAAGAACGTAAAGGATCGTGTTAAGAAGAAGTAGATGTTGAAGAGTTGTTGAATAATTTTATTTGCATTTATAGACTTTTATTTGATAATGTACTGTATTAAATTCTGAGTATGTTGGACACATATGTTGCGACTTATATCATATTTGGACACTTTTATTTGATGTTGTTCTGTATTAAATTAAACTTGAATGACTTATGTTGATGAAAAACATCATAAGAAAATACAGGTGGAAACTTGATACAAAATTATACAAACTACATAATCTTAAATTATATAGTTTGAACACAACTTCTGGTCGAAGAAGGTAAGCAAGACGAGAATGAACAAGTATATAGACTCTCGTTTTTTATACAAATTTTTCTTCAAGCAATGCGTCTTTAACGCATAGGTTTTTACGTAATAAGAAACCAATTCCATGCAATGCGTCCAATACGGATTCCTATGCGTCAATGCCACATTCTATTTGGAATTTTTAAAAAAAATAATATCACATGCAATCCGTCAATGCCACATTCTATTTGGAATTTTAAAAAAATAATATCACATACAATCCGTCATTGCCAAATTCCATATTGCATTAAAAAATATTTTCTTCCATGCAATGCGTCTGGGACGCATTCTTTTGGTTTTGATAAAAAAAGTTTCCCATATTGAGGTTAATCACCCAAACATTGTCATTTCATGGTTAATCACCATTGCCATTTCCATATTAAAAAAAAAGCAGCCTAAAAAATATATAAACATTTTATGCTCAAATACGAAAATGATTTATTACCCTCTTAAACATTAAATTTATTTATTTGCATATTTATTTTCCAAATAAGTGACTACTCATCAAAGACCTTTATTTGTTTTTTGTTATATAGGATTTGCATTGTATTTAATTGTGAAGCAGGATGAAAAAGAAATTAATGGTCTATTAAGGGAGGGAGATTTCAAATTTCTGGGAAAAAAAATTATAGAAGTAATTTCATCCGTCTAAATTTATGCCAAGTCTTTTTTTTTTCTTCTGATATGACAGTCTTTCCCCCGAGATATGACAGTCTATATTGAGCTATATTGAGCACCAATCCAACAAAACCAA
Organism: Stylosanthes scabra; assembly: GCA_036250425.1. Lineage (NCBI taxonomy): Eukaryota > Viridiplantae > Streptophyta > Magnoliopsida > Fabales > Fabaceae > Stylosanthes > Stylosanthes scabra. Next base: position 28,865 of record JASCZI010121287.1, on the reverse strand, counting down.
GCAAATGTAAAAAAAAAAAAGAACAAAACTCACATAAGAATTCACCACGAAAGCGACAATTATATCAACAAAACAAGCAAAATTTTCAAATTTGAAAGAAGAGTCAAACGGGAATCCGAAAAGAAAAAGGGAATAACAGTGGACCTTCTTCTTCCATCGCCCATTCCCGACCGGATCCCGACCGACTAGTCCCTCACAGCATAATGATGATGACCCTGACTATTTTTTACTCTTTTCTTCTCTTTATTTTATATTCTAGAATAATTACTCATCAGTGATTTATGTTATTACATTGCTTTCTGTATACTTTCTGTGACCGAATAAGTACGTTGTATCAATTTATATATTTATATGCAAATAAAGAATGATTTCTAGTTTCGTTCTTTAGATTGGTAACGAGTATTACAGATTTAGATACAGATGCAAAACAGGAAAATAATTCTATTTAAATTCTGATTTTAGTTCTGAAGACGGGTATTTATCGATGGTTTAGTCGTTAAACCGTCGGTAAATAATTAAATTTAGGTAACGTTTATAATGTTACCGACGGCGTACCTATTGGTAATTATAATTAATTACATCGACGATTTTATTAATACCAGCGGCTGAATCATCGATAATATTATCATTAATTTATTTGATCTGACGTATATATATCGATGATTAGGCCATCAGTAAAATTAAACTAATATTACCGACGATTTATCGAGGCCGTCGGTATGAAATACCAAAGGATTTTTTACCCGCACTATATTACCGACAACTTGGCCGTCGGTGAAAATATTTACAGTCGGTAATAATAGTGTTTCTGTGCATGTGTATAAAAAGAAAAAAAGTGCATGTGATTCTATTACTGTTAATAGGGGTGTCAATGCACACCGTAGGAGATTTTCTTCCCCATTTCTGTCCCCCGAGGTGTAGGCGGCGAAAGCTAGGCTGCGGCAACAAGAGCTGGGTTACGGCGTGCGATCTGGCCAACGGTGCGAGGTATAGGCGACACTGGAGAGGGGACGGTCGCAGGGTTTGGAGAGAGGTTGAGTCAGTGAGTTGAGGTGTGAAAGTGAGAGTGAGTTTTGAGACTGAGGAGTGGAAATGAGGCTGGAGAGTGGAGATGGAGGCTGGAGAGTGAGAGTGGGACAGTGGGAGTGACTGAGTGAGGCGCTAATTAGGGTTAGGGTTGTAGGTTGCTTACTTTGTATATATATACAGGGGATGTGAAATTACATAAAAGTTCATAAAATATATTATTTAAGTAAGGACAGTTTATATATTTAGCATTTTATTGGGGATTCGGGGACGGGGTCGAGGATTCCCCGCTTGGGTCCCCACCACTGGCTCGGGGTATTTTGCCCCATCCCCGTCCCCATGGAGAAAATTCCCTGTCTTTGGAGCCCCATTCGGGGCTTCCCTGTGGGGATCCCCATGGCGTGAGGAATTTTGAGACCTAACCGTTAATTAAAAACTAATGAAATTGGTGGACAATGGTCTATATCAAACTGCATACGTGTAAAGACCAAAATGGAATCTTGAACAAACATAGCATGTATTTTGCAACCCTTAATTTAATATAAAGCATGTAAAAGTAAGTGAACCATTATCATAGATAAGTACATAAGGACAATCGTCCAAAACAAATACATACATGGAATGGAACCTTAAACCTTTTTCCAATATCCTTCGGTTCAGGAAATTAGTAATGCAGTTTTCCGAAAGCTTCATAATAACAGAAAACAAACTTGACAATAACATATTTACTCTTCATATATAGTAAACATAAATTTGCGGATTTCAATTTAGTGAGTTCAAATCGAGTTTGAAAAAAAGCTAAATACAATGTCTAAAAAAAGCTCCCTTTCTCATCTAAAGGAATCTCTCTCCTAGGGTTTGGGAAAGGGTATTGATAGGGAACCATCTTAATACCATCGAGACCAAAACCATCTTTTGAGAAAACCACCGTCCAGATCATGCCAAACAAGAATCACAACAACAACACACCACAAACTTATACACAAACCACAACCTCGGAACCCTTTCTAATGCCAAATGGCGGGAGAAGAAATTTCAAATAAGAACCTGTGCCATGAAACAATAGAGGAGGAAACCTTGTTAGTTTATAAGGAAGAGGATATCTCAGAGGGGATAAATGACTGCAAAGTAAGCATTATGGGAAAACTGATAACTAATAAACACATCAATCTCCACTAGATCCAAACTGCAATGGCTAATATGTGGAGAAACCCAGAGGGATTTAGGGCTATTGAGATAAAGCCCAAGATCTATCAATTTTTCTTCAAAAAGAAGGCAGATAGATATAGAGTACTCAAGGGGTCACCATGGCTATTTCGCAATGCTTGGATGGTAATGAAAAAATGGGGAAGAGGAGAAGAATTCTTGGAGGAGGGGCTTGACATAGCCAATGTGAAAATGCAGATATGAGGACTTCCAAAACATTGCAAAACCCCAAGGTTAGGAGAGAAAATAGCAGCAAGCATGGGAGAGGTTATGGAGTGTGCAGTTTTTTAGACAAACAAGGGTCAGGAGAGATTCATGAAGGCCACAGTCAGAATGAAGATATACACCCCTTTCAAGAAAGGCTTGCACATAGGCAACAAGGAGGATGGATTAACATGAACTGAGTTTAGGTATGAGATGATGCCAACCTATTGCTATGATTGTGGGAAAATGGGTCATGAGAAGAGTACATGTGAGATAGCAGCAAAAGATGAAGAAGAAGGAAAAAGTAAAACCAAGGGATTAGGCCCCTGGTTAAAAGCTGACTAAATGGGGGAAGAAAGTGTTGTTGGGCCAACCTAAAACAAGGGACATGGAAGCTACAGAAGAGGACCAAGAAAGAAAGCGCAAGGAAAAGCTCACAGAGAGGTTAATGGACAAGTTGGCTAACCTGCCAGTGACCAAACATAACAGTTTGGATGCTGGAAAAGGAACAAGCCAATCTCCTGAGCCAATAACCCCGGGCACCTCTTCTCAAAAGAGGGATCTAGGGAGTATTGACAAAAAGGAGTATCAGGTTCAGGAGCCTTCTAGTGAGTTGGAAAAAAAAGAACCAGAACTAGCTACGAGGAGACTTGAAGGGAAGCCTGCACAAAGAGAAAAAGAAACAATAAGAATAGAGGAGAAGTCAACAAAAGCAAAAGAAAAAGAAAAAGAAATGAAGGAAGATAAGGAGAACATGACAAATGTTCAAGAAACCACCAATACAGAAATGCATGCAAAGAACTCGGGGGGAAGAAAGTGGAAGAGGCACACTAAGGAAAGTAACCCAGCTATAGACACCCTAACAGTTGGGGGCACTCAGCACTACAAGAGGAAGAATGGCATAAAGATAGTGGATGATGGGCAAGTGGTAGAGATGCAGGCAAAGGAGATGGCAAGAAAATCATTGGCAACAACGGCGAAGGCTACAGAGCAGCCCTGCCAAGCCCAATGAAGATATTAAGCTGGAATTGTCGTGGGCTTGGGAACACATGGGCAATGAAAGCTTTTCACAAGCTCATAAAACAGAAGTTTCCCAACCTTGTTTTCCTTATGGAAACAAGGAAGAAGGTGAATGAGATTATGAATATGAGATACAAATGTGGCCTAAATAATGTAATCGGAGTTGATTGTAATGGGGATGGGAGACAAAGAGGAGAGGGGATGGCAGTCTTTTGGGACGATTTAATTGAAGTTGAGCTGATATCTATGTCTATCAACCATATAGATCTAGATGTTAGGCTGATTGGGAGTGAACATCATTGGCGAGCTACTGGTTTTTATGGATGCCCAGAAGCCCAAAACAAAAAAGTAAGCTAGGATATACTCAACAACTTGGGTAGAAATTCTAACATCCCTTGGGTGATATTTGGTGACTTCAACCAGGTGCTGAACCAACAGGAAAAGTGTGGAGGAACCCCATTTACTTACTCACATGCAAAATACTTCCATTAAGCCATCCAAAACTATGAGCTGTTGGATTTGAGATTTATTAGCCATTCGTATATTTGGTCTGATGGGCAAGTTGGAAACCACAATATTCAAGAGAGACTGGATCGAGGAATGGCAAATCTAGCTTGGATGGAAGCCTTCCCTAGAGCTATTGTCCACCACCTAGCAAGGTACAAATATGATCATGCACCAATTTAATTAGATCTTGCAGGGGAAGAAAGGGGGAGAAAGAAGAGAAGAGGCAAAATTTACAGATTTGAGGAAATATGGACAACAAATGATGATTGCAAAACGGTGGTTGAAGAGGCTTGGAAAGAGAATCCGGGGGACGTTCTGGGGAGAATTAGCAACTGCAGCGAAAAACTAAACAACTGGGGAGAAGAAAACTTTGGCAGCATGACCAAAAAAATTAACGAGGCCCAAAGAGAGTTAGCAAGACTAAACACAATGCCACAGTCGGAAGATGTTTTAAACAGCACAAGAAGGGTAGAGAAGGAATTGGACGAGCTGCTCAATTTGGAGAAAATTTGGTGGAGACAAAGATCCAAGGTCAGCTGGTTACAATACGGGGACAAAAATACCAAATTTTTCCATCATAAAGCATCACAGAGGAGGAAAAGAAATAAAGCAGAAGCCATTGTGGATGATATGGGGGTTAAACATGTAGAGGAAGAACAAATAGAAATGGTGATGAGAAGTTTTTTTGAAAAATTTGTTCACCTCTAAAGAGAATGAAGGGATTCAGCAAGTTGTTGAAGTAGTAAAAGGAAGATTAGACAGAATGAACTTTGAAGTCCTAAATGTTGAATTCACAAGAGAGGAGGTTTACCAAGCTTTAATGCAAATGCATCCTACAAAGGCACCGGGTCTGGATGGCTTGCCAACCTTGTTTTATCTAGAGATGTGGAATATTGTGGGAGAGGATGTGACTAATACTGTCCTAAAAATTCTAAACGAGGATGCAGACCCAACCTTATTAAACCACACTCACATATGTTTGATCCCAAAGGTAGAAAATCCGAGCCACACAAAGCAATTTAGACCGATTTTCCTATGCAATGTGATCCTAAAGCTGGTGACAAAGACGTTGGCAAACAGATTGAAGAGTGTACTACCCTCTCTTGTTAGAGAAAACCAAAGTGCTTTTGTACCGGGAAGATTAATTACAGATAATGGGCTGGTGGCTTTTGACATATTCCATTTTATGAAGAAAAATGTGGATGGGAAGAAAGGTTTTATTGGTTTGAAGCTAGACATGGAGAAGGCATATGACAGAATAGAATGGGGATTCTTGGAAGAGGTATTGAACTCCATGGGTTTTTCAGAAAGAAGGGTTAGAACTATTGGAAAATGCGTCAGCGCAACATCGTTCTCAATTCTAATAAATGGAAGTCCAAGCAAGCTGTTCAATCCATCAAGGGGCCTAAGGCAAGGGGATCCCTTGTCCCCTTACCTCTTCATCCTTTGTGCTGAGGTCTTATCGGGTCTTCTCTTAAAAGCACAAGAGAGGAATGCAATCGAAGGAATAAAAATAGCGAGGAGCAGCCCAGAGGTAAATATTTTATTTTTTGCAGATGATAGTATTCTATTCACTAGGAGTTCAGACCTAGCCATCCAAGCAGTAAAGGAGGTTCTTTCTGCCTATCAGGGTACATCAGGACAACGCATAAACCTAGACAAGTCCAAGTTGTCGTTTAGCCGAAACGTACTACCAAACAGACAGATGATCATTGAAGATTGGTTGGGATAAAGGCTGTGGAAAGACACTTGAAGTATCTTGGGCTACCCACTTTTGTTGGGAAGTCAAAGAAACAGGTTTTCGATTTTGTCCAAGAGCGAGTAAGAAAGAAACTGATGGGGTGGAAAGAAAAGGTGCTGTCTAGAGCGAGAAAGGAGGTGTTAATCAAGTCAGTTGCCCAAGCTATTCCAACTTATATCATGGGATGCTTCAAATTACCAACCAGTCTTTGCAACCATATTGAAGCCATGATAAGCAGATTTTACTGGGGTGGACAGAATGGAGGTAGGAAAATTCATTGGATTAATGGGACAAATTATGCCAACCTAAGCAGAGCGGGGGATTGGATTTCCGTGACATTGAAGCTTTCAATTTAGCCCTATTGGCAAAACAAGGGTGGAGAATGATGAAGAATCAGGAGTCCCTTGCAGTGAGAGTGATTGGAGGAAAATATTTTAGAAGGAAAATTTTCTAAGAGCAGATTTGGGATATGCACCTAGTTACACATGGAGGAGTATCTAGCAAGTAAAACCAGCAATTGAAAGGGGAGCCTATTGGAGGATAGGGGGATGGAAGAAGCATCAACATTTGGAGAGACCCTTGGCTCCCTGTCCAGAATGGATCGAGAATATGGAGTAACACTAACAGCCTAGACCCTAAAGCTACTGTGAATGAGCTCATAACAGAAGAGAGGATATGGAACAGAACACTAATCAGCCAAGCCTTTGCCTCTTTTAAAGTAGAGCAAGTCCTCAGAATCCCCATACCAAGAACCCCACAACAAGATGTTTTAATTTGGAAAAAGGCCAGAGATGGTATTTCAAAGTAAAATTTGCACACCATGACATAAAAACTCACATACAGAATTAATTCCACAGCACAGAGGTTGAAAGAAGGGAAGAAGATACTTGGAATAGAATCTAGAAAATAAAGCTCCCCCCCCCCAACTGCAAACTTCCTATGGAGAACATTCTACAAAGCCCTACCCACCAAGAAGAATCTCATCAGGAGAGGAATGCTAGTATCTCCAGTGTGCACCCGTTGTTGGAAAGGAGAAGAAACATAATGGCATATCCTTAGAGACTGTGAATTTGCAATGAAATTTTGGTTTGCCTCACCTTTTAATTTGCGAACTGAATCAATGGCTAATCAGGATTTGCAGTCATGGACGTTAGAACTGTTGGAAAAATTGGAAGAGAGTGAGCAAATTCTATTTTGCTACCTGTTGAATCAATTGTGGAGAGCAAGAAATAAGTTAATGTTTGAAGGGAAGATGGGAGACATCAAAGATGAGGTGGGAAGCGCCATCAATGGTTGGGATGGATTTTGGAAATTGCAGGGTCGAAAAGAGATTGTGCAAACAGCCAAAATAGTGCCAAATTCAAGAGATAAGTGGGAATCTCCACCAACCAATATGCAGAAGATAAATGTTGATGCAACTACCATGGAAACATTAGTGGGGGAGCTGGATCTGTGATAAGAGATGAATTGGACCTAATTTTGGCAGCAGCAACATGACCCATTTCTTTTGCCTTGAAAGCCCATGAAGCAGAAGCCTTCTCAGCATATTTAGGCCTAAAATTTGCAAAGGAGTGCTGCTTAAATGAAGTGGTGTTGGAAAGTGATAATTTAGAGGTAGTGAAAGCTCTAAAACATTGTACAAGCAATGAAACTTGTTTTGGTTCACTCATTGCTGATATTAAGAGTCTAATAGGTGATTTTAGAAATGTTATGTTTAGCCATATTAGAAGAAATGGAAACAAAGTTTCTCATGAATTAGCACATATGGTCCTTACCAATCCAAATGTTGTGTGGATGGAAGAGGCACCTTGGCATGTACAAAATCTAGCTATGCTAGATATCCTTCCAATTGAATGAAGCAATCCATTTCCCTGTAAAAAAAAAATCGAGTTTGAAATATGTCAAAACTGCACTCAATTAACTCGATCATTAATTCACTTCTAACTCTAATTTGGAGTAAAAATGATTAAGACTTTTTACTTTTTTATTTTTTGTCTTTTATGTGACTGTATATATCATGTGCAGATTAAATATTGGAGTTATTAAGCACATATGCGTGGAAATTTTGAACTTGAAATTCTTGGGAAGATTTGTTCTTTGTGTGAAATAGTTTGCTGGTGGAGTTTTCAGCTAATAAGGTTTAGCTAGCATACAAAACATTTATGATTTATGTGTGACATTAGCAAGTAGAAGAAAAAGAATGCAAATGAATACAAGAAGAATAATCTACTTATACACCATTTTAATTTTTATATCATTATTCTTCATATATATCTTATCCCTTCCCCCTTTGTCTATACTATTCGTGTGTTATTTTTAAATAAATTTTCTTAAAAATATATTATCTTGAAATATACACGTTTAAGAAATTACATATTTTTCAATTAATTTTAATTATAAATTTTAAGTTATAAATCTTAAATCCTAATTAAACATTAAATTCTAATCCTAATACTAAACTCTCTAAGAAGTAAAAAATTAAAAAATTAGTTAATATTAAATAATTAAAAGTTAGTTTTATAGACTTATTTTAATTATTAGGATGCGACTAAACTTACCCTCATACAATCCTATATGCTATAGATCAAATTCTTCACCATTTTAGTTGGTAAGACTTGGTCAACACATAATAATAATAATCGTTACGGGCCAGCCTCCAAGGCCCAAATTATCAAAGAATAAGGCCACAAATAAGAGGCCCACAAACAAAGAAGAATCACCTAAAACAGGAAAGATATGATACAATCTTAACAGATCCCAAAAGGATCTCAACTACCTGCAACTATATAAGCAAGGGGCATCACCCCCTCAAGGTACACACACTCTCTTAACCTACCTCATTCTATTAGATCTAGAATCTCATAATCCTATTCTGGGCTTCTAGAGTTATTCACCTCTACATCAACTCCTTCTCGGCTATAACTCTCGGCCACGCCGTAAGGTTCATCATCGAAGGCACACCTTCTTGTCCCAAACCTCGTATCTCAACCCCCCATTCGAAGTCCTTTGAACAAACGTTAAGGATCCGACCTTAACATTGGCGCCGTCTGTGGGGACTTTCCGAGACCGAGGAGCAAGAAGCGCAGGCGCCGGTGACTCGAGCAAGGAATGGAAGAAATACCACTCCATGAAGGAGACAACAGCAGCAACCCCCTACCGACCTCGGAAACGGAGATCGACCAGAGGAACAATACCATCCAACAATTGGAGGCGGCTTTGAGAGAACTCTTGGAAAGACAGACCCGAGAAGCGGCACTGGCCTCGGAAGCCGTAAAAAGAGCAGAAGAACTCGCCCAAAAGCAGCAGGCCATTCTGGACAAGGCAGAAAAGCGAGAAAAAGAAAGACTCGAAAAGCTCGAAAAGCTTAACAGCAAAACCCAGACCATAGAAAACCACAGCAGCAGAACGGCGGAATCAAAGGATCGCACGTGGAGACCATCCATTGTGATGACACGGGCCCCCGGAAGAAAAGGGAACAAGCACCCATTCCCACCTCACATCTTGGCGGAAGAGATCCCCAAGAAGTTCAGATACCCCGTGGAAATCGAACCGTATGACGGAACCACAGACCCGAAGCATCACTTAGATGCCTTCGAAAATAGAATGCTGCTTGTGAATGCTTCCGACGCAATACAATGCAAAGCCTTCACCATAACACTAAAGAAAGAAGCCCTGACATGGTTCAACGCTCTCCCTCCGGGCAGTATAGAGTGCTTTTCTAACCTGGCGGACAACTTTATGAAGAACTTCACAACCCATCGGAGGCTCCCAAAGACCTGTCTAAACCTATACTCGATAGTGCAAAAACCTGAAGAAACCCTCCGAAGTTATCTGGACCGTTTCAACACGGAATGCACACAAATCGAAGGACTACAATCCCAAGCGGCCTTGATT
>JASCZI010121286.1:7248-32257 GCA_036250425.1 Stylosanthes scabra | reverse complement strand
TAGGTAATTAGAAATTAAGTTACTAAGAGATTAGGGCTTAGTTATACTAGATTCGTTGTGCTTGATAACTGAAAACCTAGAGTTGATATTCGAATGTATGCATTGGACCTCAAGGGAAAAACATCTCCAAAGCTCTTAATATCCCATTCTATTGATTAATTCACAAGTAAACTTTATGCATTCTTTGTTCTTATTTTCGTGTTCAATCATCACCATTCTCTCAAGTTTTGTTTTGATCTGATTAGAATAATTGATAGATAGTATTGCTTGGTCCTTTATTCCTCGTGGGAACGATACCCACTTCACTGTGGTATTACTTGTACGATTCGGTGCACTTGCCGAGATCGGAGCGTATCAAGCTGCTGATGATGATCAAGCTGAGGCTTATTCTGCTTCCTAGCTGGCACTTGGCACAAAGCACCATGCAACTTTCAAGTGTGGGGATAGCTAATGCCGGAGACAACAATTTGGGTCTATTTTAAATTTTGTCGAACATTTTACTGCTTTCATAGTTAGTTGTTTGCTACTTGCTAGTTAATGGTATGTATCCAATCATATCTTTTCCTATGAATTGACATTGCAAATATTTGAGTTTTTCAAACATGTTGCCTCTTTTGGGGACACCACCCAAAATTCTCTAATTGAAATTGATTTTCACACTCATAATAATCATCCAATCATAGATGAAAGGAAAAGAACACAGAAACCTAGTGAGATTTTGAGCCTAATTGAAGTGGTCATCTTTACCACTTATTTTCTCTCATGTGTGTTATTTCCTTTCCTATGACTGTGATTTTTGCCTTGCTTGATTCTCCATGTCTGTTTCTGTTTATATTCTGTATACTTATATGATTTAAGGTCTTCTTTGTTTTATCCCAAGAGTGTCAACAAGAGTGTCACAAGAGCTTGCAACCAGATTTAAAAATACCGATTACGAGACTTGGGTCGTTCTCCCAACGAGTTAACGCATGGGCCAACTTTGGTTGTCAAGAAAATGGGGGTTGCAATTGTGTGTGTGTGTTGAGAACAGAGAGCAAGAGAGAGATTAGAGAAAACTGATATTAAAAGGTGCTTGGTCTTGGATCGAAGTATTGCGTGTCCCTATGAACACCACTAATCCCAATTATGGATGGTTGTCACATAAACCACGAATCCACACTCTGTCAAGAGGTCAAGTGGGTGGAATTAACCCCGTCCCGTAAGTCCTAGGCAACTCATCTAGTGTGACGGTCCTAGGTCCTTGGAACTTGAATAAATCCTTCAAGTTCACCTTATTAAGGACTCACTCACACTAGCGAAAGCCTAGCGTCAACGGAACAATTTTAACCCAAGGTTTAACCCATCCTTGTCCTTAAGGATTAGTGGCTAAGATCATCCACACCTCAACCCATGACCATAGCGCAAGAAAAATAGTATTCTATTTGTATGCCCCTGCTAGCAAGGGTGTGGGCCCTGCGACACGGATTCAACACGGTGCTTAGATACATGAGCTGTGGGCCTGGTGACAGCAGGTTCCACTGAGTTCTTTCAACCTTAAGTTGTTGACTGCAGACTCCCCGCCATGCCTACACCGCTAGTGAATTTACTCCAGTAACGCGGATTTACTCGGGTCCATCGTGGGATCAGTACCTCACAGTTGGTATGCCAAGGATACGCAGAGGATTAACTTCTACACTCTACCCTGGGTGGTGTGTTCCTCCTAGGTGATAGCTCATCCGACCTGGGACATAGCAGTGATTATAGGGATGCACAGTATTTCAACCCACAGTCGGGACACTCTTTCATCATTACTGTCTTTTACTGCTTTTAAATTGCTTTCAATTGCACTCTGTTCTCAAACCAACAATCAACTACAACCAAACCCCGATCAAAAGTAAACATCCTGTTTCTGCTTCCTAGGGAGAACGACCCGAGTCCCGTACTCGGATTTTTTTAAACTTGGTTGCACCCTGTGACACATTTTCTAAACGGTGACAGGGCGAGGGAAAAGGCTTTCAACGACAGCCCTCTCCCGAGCTCCGTCAGGGACCAGAGTGTCCACTTTTAAAATCCTTAGGGACTGATTTGGGTATTTACTCTAAAAGCTATTTTGCACTCTATCACCAATCGTGTAGCTCAGTAGCTTTTGGCTCTTCAATCTCCACCCGTTACGAAAACAACTCCCACTGCTCATTTCCCAGAAACTACTCAGTAGCTTTTGGCTCTTCAATTGTCGTGCACTGCAGTAGACTATTTACCACCGCCTAATAGTGGACCAATTTACAATATTATCCTGCCTACCTCATAAAATCCCAATACTAACCTTGTGGTAAAATAATACGAATTCATTGTGCTTACTTAATTATGTTTGTTAACATATATAATTGTCATTATCCCATTTGGCAGTCAAACTGTAGTTACAGATAGCCACCAATACCATAGCCACCATATGCTCACCATATATACGATAATGTTATATGTACCTAACAAACCCAATTTTGATGGGTCATTTCGTACTCTAAATCGACAAATTATCAATCCCTTGTCACTTAAATATTAGCAAAACAAGCACGTTTGTGAATAATCATTCCTTAAGACTTTAATTGTAAATATTTGCTATTTTAGCCAATTTCTGCTATGAATTCACCCATTTCCCGTTCCACTCTATGTCTTGATATGTTTGTTCAAGTATTTCAGGTTTGAATGGGCAAAGATCGAAACAGAAGTGGCTAAAAAGAGCGAAAGGGACGAGGGAATCATGAAGAAAAACTTGGAGGCTAATTTTGCTGCATGTGCATACGCATCCACTAGATTTGGGCGGCACATCCAAGTTGGAAAACAGAGCCTATGTGTACGCACCTAAGGCACCTGTGCGTACGCACATGAGGCTGGACAACATCTATAAATGAAGGAGACCACACCCATTTTTGGAGAGCATTCATACACCATTTTCCTTTTAGTTTGTTTTTTAGATTTCCTTTTTCTTAGTCACACTAGCCAAACATTTTATTGCTTTTTCTGTTTGTTTTATGTATTGTTACGTTGTCTATTTGACTTTTGGTTTTATTAATATTACTGCCGTTATTCTGCATGTTTCATTCCTCATTATGTCTCATTACTGTTATGCTGCCTGTTTAATTTTTGCCATTATGATTTCTGTTAGTAGTGAGTAGTGACTTTGTGTCTTGGCTATGGGTTGAAATGTGCAGATGACCTTAACTATTGATCCCTAAGGGCAACAAATGGGAGGAACATGGTTAGTTCTAAGGCCGTTAACGCTATGTCCCTGCCAATAACTGGAAGACTTTAACGGCGTGAACTTGATGGGTTATTGGAGTTCACCAAATACCTTGTCTTACGTTATTGAGTATACCTAGGACTTTCGGATAAGGGCTAACTCCAACACTCGATCATTAGACAATAGCGGTTAATTTTCTTTAAGTGATAGTCCATCTAAACTAGAATCGGTGGTGATTATAGGGACGCATGGTATTTCAACCCATGGCCGAGCACATTTTATTATATTGCTATCTTTTATCAACCAAACTCTCTGCTCTCTGTTCCCAAACCAACAATTGCAACCCCAAACTCTTTTATCAACCAAACGCAAAACCACTGTTTTCAATTCCAAGGGAGAACGACCTGAGTCTAGTACTTGGTATTTTTAACTGGTTGCATCTTGTGACACTTTTCTAAATTTGGCCGAGGTTCCTGTAAGCTGGTTCGGAGCTATCTGCGACGAACACCTGTTTTGAATTCTAAGAAATTCCGAACCGGTCTCAGGGGCTGCGCTATCAAATTTTTGGTGTCGTTGCTTGGGAATTTAAAATGTGCGATTGTTTTTTATTGATTGTGAATATGTGAATATTGTAAATATGATAGTCTTTTAGATTTTCTTAGATTGGTAGTATAGCTTTCTTTTCCATTTTCACCTATAAATTGTTTATTGAATGCTGAGGTCGAACTCGGACCTTGACTTGCTGTTATTTGACCCTGAAATCGAAAGGACTTTTTCTCATGCAAGGCAAGTCAGGCGCCAAGTCGAGTTTGAGAACAGCTTGCATTCTCAAGCTGCAGAACTGGCATCTGATAATGATTCTGTTTACTTATCTGACTCTTATTCTGATTTTCGTACTTCTTCTTCTTCTTATACATGTACTTTCACCATGGGAGATGTCCCGCAATTGACTCTGAAACAGCTTGGTGGTGCGAGCGCTGCACTAGACAACCAACCCACCAGATATCTTGATCTGAACGCGAACTTTGAACTTAAATCTGGTCTAATCAATCTTCTTCCTAAATTCCATGGCCTGTCGAGTGAAGACCCGATCAAACACATCAAGAATTTTGAGGTCATCTGCTCCACCACTAGAAGGACCGATGGTAACGAAGATGTCGTTAGAGCTTTTGCTTTACCGTTCTCATTAGAAGATAAGGCGAAGGACTGGTATCACACTTTGCCTGGTGATGTTACTTCTAACTAGTCAGCCTTCAAGAATAGGTTCATAGAAAAATACTTTCCACCCTCAAGAACAAATGCAATCCAGAAGGAAATCTCGGGAATTACACAACTTCACGGGGATACCTTGCACGAGTATTATGAACAATTCAAGAAGCTGCTATCCTCCTGTCCCATCATTCCATCTCCGACTTTTTCCTCATTAACTATTTTTGTGAAGGACTAACACCGACTGATACGTCGGAAGAAGCGTGGGAACTAATAGAAACCGTGACCGATGCTAATCAGCACTTCAAAACAAGGGCCACCAACAAGGGTGTTTATAAAGTAGCTCTTTTCATACGCTCGTCCTTGCTAAATCCTTAATGGACATCGCCTCAATGCTAAAAGAAATTAAAGAAGGGCAGCAGACCGCCCATGAACTTCTTAAGCAGCAGCCAAATACCTCTCAACAGACGCCAGCCAAGCATTGTGGAATCTGCTATTGTAATTCACACCATATGAACGAATGTCCCCCACTATAGGAAGACAACACCATTGCAGCATCTCAAAACTTCTACGACAGCCAACCACCGCCACCCAGTAACAGACCGATGGAGCAAGGGTGGCGTGATAATATGCAAAACCGATGGAGCACATCTCGACAAAGGGTCAGTTTGGATTAGTTTTTGAAAAAAGAACTTTTCTTTTTATGGCTTTTTTAAAAAGATCTTTTATTAATAGAAACTGCTTTTTCTTTTGCTTTTTTAAAAAGCAAGACATTGTTGGCTTCTTAAAAAACACATAATTTGCTTTTTTTTTAAAAAATAAAAGTACTTTTTTTAAAAACGTATCCAAATGATTCAAATTTAATGAAAAGTAGCTTTTTTTTACAAAAAAAAAAGTACTTTTTTCATAAAAAAAAAGCCAATCCAAACAAGCACAAACTCAATCTCGTGAGCCTTACACTTACAGCCAACCACAAAGCTCACAAAACCAAAGATACCAACCTCCTAAGTTTTAATTCATTTCTATTTTGTCCTTAGAGTTTTCAATTTGCATCAATTTACACTTATTCCTATTTTATTATTTTTTATTCCTATTTTAACCTTCCCTATGTCCCCATTATCACCTCACTCCTCTCTCTCTTTTCATTTGACTCCATCATCACCATTACCACCACCATCATCACCAAACCATCTCCATAGTCATCACCACCACCGAAACACCTTTATCATTCACATTAACGTCCAATCCTTTTCAATTTCTTGGAGTATTCTAAAAAAATATTTTATTTAATGGTGGAAGCTTGTAGGTAGAAAAGTTACAGGAAAATGTACACGGCCAGATGAAAAGGGTACACAGTATAGTCAATGGAATAAGGGGGGACTCGAAATGCAAACATGCATTTCGATTGAAATTTGACTAATTAGATTGTAGATCCATGTAATTTGATTTATGTTTTTGGTTTTTTGCACTTTGTTGTTCATTTTGGATTGTATTGCTTTTGCTGAACTTGCTTTTAAATCAAAACAAAAAAAAACTCCATTACTACCACCAACAACTACCATGGATCTGGACATGGCAAGGCATCTGATGGCTGTAGCCACGATTGACATGGCGAGCACAGACAACACCGAGAAGGACGAGCTTTTCTGTCGGTGACTGTGTAGAAAGGGCGCACAACAGAGGCAGCATTGTGTGAAAAAGATGGCGCTCGGGATTCAACTGCCGACGATGGAGTGTGGTTGACTGGTTGTTGGTGGTGTTGCAAGTGGGTTCAATAGTGATTATTGGGTGTTGACATTAGTGGTGACGGTGGTGATGATGAGATGATGAAGTGACGGTTGTGTTGGACCTCGGGAGAGGGGAATGTGATGTTAAGAGGACTGATAAAATATGAATAAAAAATGATAAAATAGGAACAATGATAAAATTGATGTAAATTTAAAACTTTAAGAACAAAATTGAAGCGAATTGAAACTTAAGGGTATTTTTAAATCTTTTAGTAAACCTAAACATTAGGGACAAAAAGTATACTTTACCTTTTTAATTACACAGGCCTTTATAGGTGGGTTCTTGTATCAAACCTTTATAGGTGGGTTCTTGTATCAAACCGGCCGTTTTAGGGAGGCGACCACATGAAAAAAATAAGAATTGCTCAATTATAGGCATTTCTCTTTGAGGAATATTATTAAGAGGTGCTTTAGAGTTTTAGAAACAAGATTTTCAATTTTAAAGCTCATGCCAAATTATCTGGTTTGAAGACAAAGACTATTTCAAATTCTTGTTGCACCCTACATAATTTTATTAGGCGACTGATGCATATGCATCTTGGGTTGTTTTTGTCTTCAATTTCTCTTTAATTATATGGTAAAATTCTTTTGAGTTTTGTTTATGTTTAGAGTGTTTCATAAAGGATTTTAGGTGATTAAAGATCAAACAAAGAGGATTGAAGATGGAAGAACAAAGCAGAGAAGAATGAGAGAAAAATTCTAAGTTCCAAGTCCTACGTTATACGTGGCTACTCCACGTTATACGTGGTAATTAATCTCTCAATTGGCAGAATTGGACAGAGGCTATACGTTATACGTGAGCCACCTATGTTACACGTGGAAATTAAGAGCCAAAACACAAACTTGACAGAGAGCCCACGTTGTACGTGGGCATCCTCACGTTATACGTGAGCTATTAAAAGCAAATGGCGACCTTGGGTAGTAACCCCACGTTATACGTGGTAGTTACACGTTATACGTGGGAGGCAAATTTAGCAACATCAGTTTTATTAAAGGTCAATCCAATCCAAGTTGTTCATAATGGAAACAATCAACTATTTGATCAATATTTTATAGAAGATTTGATAACAAATGAACAAGGTTTGAGGGTGAATCAGGATAGAAATACTAAATAGAGATACCATTCAAGCCAATCAAATGGTACAAGTTCGAGAAACTGTTGCAGATTAAATGTGGGCAAATTATAGCCATTGAATTTATGAGACAATTTGTATTTTTTGATATGTTACTGCATATAATATCTTGTTTGGACTTGGTTTAGACCGAAAAATAGTTATAAAACAATTCAAGTTGATATATATGTTTTTTGTGTGAAGATTGTTATGTAAAAACGAGGAACAATGTATATGGACAAATTTGAGACAATGTTTCTAAAATTTATTTTCTAAGTATGTTCATTATTTTTTATATTACTATTACAATATTTAATTAATACGATATCTTTGAAATAATGGTCAATAATATTATTTTGAAAAGAATACAAAAACTATCCACAAAAAATTCGGGCGCCGACAAAAAATATCCATAAAAGAAATAAACGAATTTTCTACCCATGAAAGATGTGTTTCGTTTGACAAAACTATCCAAAATTTTACCCAAAACTACCCAAACTCAATACATCATTAATGACGTTTGGGTAGTTTTGTCGCACAGAACTTATCTTTCATGGATAGAAACTCATTTATTTCTTTTATGTGTAGTTTTGTCGGTGCTTGAATCTTTTGTAAGCAGTTTTGGTATATTTTCCAATATTTTTATGTACAATATTTGTGAAATTTTAAAGTAAGAAATACAATTTTTATTTTATAATAAATGCTCACTAAAAATATTAATTTTATGAAATATATAAATTAATTAATTATATATTTAAATTATTTTAAATTAAATTACATATTCAAAATTATCAAACCGAACATTTTTTATTTTAAAAAACAGAAAATATATAAATAAGGTGTGTTAAGTAATTTTTTGGTCCCCAAGGTTATAACTGAAAATTGAATTCGTCTTCGAGGTTTTTTCTTTGTCAAAATCGTCCTCAATGTTTCAAAAAGTTTTAAAATCATCTTTTTATCTAAAAATCACAATTTTATGACCAAAATGCCCTTTTAATTTAAATAAAATAAAGATTTAATGTGTCTTTTTTTGTTTTCAGCCAAAAGCTGCTTTCAGAATTTACAAAAAATACATCCTCAATTACTAATCAAAGTAACATCATCATCTTCTTCCTAACAGAGAAGAGAAATGAAGAATTAGGGTTCCATGCCATTGTTTCAAATTCACCACTAACAATATCACAGATTTTTTTAATTCTTTTAATCCAACTTAAAATTTTTCCAGATCAACCAACAACAAAGGAATCCCAAGTGAGAGAGATCGAAGTGAGTGAGAGACCACGAGAGTGAGAATTCTGAGCCGTTGTGCTGTGCCACCATTTCGTTGCCGTCGTGCCTCGTCTTCGTTTCGTAGATGTCGCTGTCGCCTTGGGTTATCCAAAAATCGCCGAGATTGACAGAGAGAGAAACATCGAGGGTGCCGAGTGGGTCAAGAACCGAAGAGTTTCCACACCCTCGCTGACCCTCCCAACCCTGCTTCCGCCTCACCGAGATCGCTCGCCTTTTCTTCATCACCGACCACTGCGGCGGCGACAACTCGGCGATGCAATTGGAGGCCCTTCGCGTGGCTTTCGATGAGATTAAGAAGGGAGAGAATTCACAACTATTCACAGCAATTTTTTATTCTTCCTTTTCTTCTAACTATTTGTTGAAGTTTTGGAATTTTTGCGATTTACGATATTTTGGATGTTTAAATTGAGAGCATTATGAATGAAATCTAGTTTTTTTGGAGTATTATGATTTTTGTGTTTATGTTCTAAGTGTGTAGGATTATTATGGTGATCGGTCATTCAATGCTTGATTTTAGTATGTTTCCATTTCTCATTTGTGTTTAACCTCCCCTATTTTTATCTCCTTTTTTACATTAAGTTTGGATGTTATGAGGAGAAAGGAATGAAAGCTAAAAGTTGGAAAAGAACGGAAGGAAGAAACCGAGGGGATAAGAAAATGTTTTTTCCTTTGAATTTTTATTTTGATTTATAATTAAGAGGTATTTTGGTCACAAAATTATAATTTCTAGACAAAAGATGATTTTAAAATTTTTTGGAATGTTGAGGACTATTTTGACAAAAAAAATTGGGGATGAATTCGATTTTTAGCTATAATCTTGGGGACCAAAAAATTACTTAACCCTAAATAAGATAAACATATTTTTAAAAAGGTAAATTAGCCCATAGGTCCCTATAGGGCTATAGGTTATAACTTCTTAAAAATTTTAATTAGGTTCTTATATTGTTTTAAATTTTGTAATTAGATCCCTATCGTAACAAAACATTATAGAAATTAATGGTGCGTTTAGTTTATGTTTTTAATTTCTATTTTCATTTTTAATATTTTTTATTTTTTGGATTTCATGAAGAAAAAAAAAATGATAAAAACAATAAAATTATGTTTTTTGCTTTTTTTTTTACAAAATTTAAAAAATAAAAAACACTAAAAATAAAAATATAAAATGAAATCACAAACTAAACACATTCTAAGAAAGTAATTAAACCTTTTAAAAATTAAAAAATCTAAAAATAAAATAATTTTAAAAAATTATAAACAGAAAATAAAAATATAAAATATTTTCTCAAACCAGACTCACGTTAGGCTTCAAACTTAAGTTGTTGATTACGCTTGCTTCTTTTATTCCGTCATTTTAGGTAACCTAAAAAGTTCCCACTTCAGGCACCTTCGCCCTTTGCTCCGGCAGCCACCATTCCCCTCCTCTGTGGCCGTCCGTTCCGCCATTCTTCCTCTCCTCGAGATTGAAGCTGCGATTTCTTCAGTCAACCGTGCTCTGCCTCTTCTTCGCACCGTCTCCCTCTTTTCGTCGCCGTCTCCTTCAGCCGTGCTCGCCTCCAGTTCCAGCAGTGCTCGCCTCCGGCGGTCGCGTTCCAGCTTCGTCATCGTTCCCTTAGATTATGGTAGTTGTAGTCCTCTTCCCTTTGATCCTTGCTGCGTTTTTCATTTCCTCTTTGATCCGGCGGTTTCATTGTTCTTACTTGTTGTTGTGCTGTTTTCCAGTGTTTGTTAATCACTTATTTGCTTATTAAATTTTTTGCTAAGTTGTTATTGATTTATCTGTCTATTTGTTCTTGCTGATCTTAGTTGTTGATTTATTACTATTAGTTAATTTGTTAGGTTGTTAATCATTTAGTTGCTGCTGTGTTAGATGTTAAATAGTAACCTTGTTCCAAGTTGATTTTGCGGATACATGCTGAGGTAAATTCAATAGTGTCTGGTAATGTAGAGTTTGCGAGCATTGAATTTACTGTCTGTAATATTTTCTTCATATGGAGCTCCATTTTCTGTCACTGTCACATGTTAATGTTAGTTCTTTAAATAGTAATGTCATTTAAGATAAAGTTAGTTTTTGGAAAAGAAATAATTAAAAATGCTAGTAAGATTTTATGTGGTTGGTTTGAAATGTGAATTGCATAGAGTGCTTGCTTTGATTCATTCATTCATTTTCTATTTATAACCAACTACATTTGGAAGCAAATTTAGGTTTCTCATTTAAAAAAAAAAATTATGTGCAAAGTTACCATAATAATAAAGTATGTCAGAGCTATGTTTGTTTTAATGATATTTGATATTTCACCAGCAAAGTGTTTTGTGCTTAAGCAACTTTCTATCAATTCAGCATTGGATTCTGATGCATAACTAAATTTGCTTCCTCTTAGTTATTGGTCTACTAATTATTAGAAACAGCTGTTATATTTAATTGTTTAAAAGAAGTTTGTCTTGTGATACCCATATATAGAACTTAGGGTACATTGATTTGTAACCTATTTTGTTGAGCTTTTGCATGGATTTTTCTTTGAATTAATTCTCAATTTAGTCCCTGAAGTTTCAACTTTATGCTAGATTGGTCCCTAAAGTTTATTTTAACTCTATTTACTCCCCAAAGTTTAGAAATGTACCTTATTTTAGTCCCCGAGGTAACTTCCATCACTCATACGTTAATGTCATACTAATATAAATGGATGGTTGCCATGGTGGATACCTATAATGATATTTTTTTACGAATAACGCTCAAATTGGCTTGAAACGATATCGTTTTAAGGGGTATTTAGGATTAGAAGTCAAGTGGAAGTTTTCCACTAAATACCCCTTGGAACCATGTTTCAACCCAATTTGAGCACCAATCATAAAAGAAAGTCGTTTTGGGTATTCAATGTGACAACCATCCATCTATATCAACATGACATTAAAATGAGTGATAGAAGTAGACTCAATGACTAACATGATGTGCATTTCTAAACTTGAGCAACTAGACAGAGTTAAAATAAACTTTAACGACTATTTTTGTTGAAGAGTGAAACTTTAGTGACCAAATTATAATTAATTCATTTTTCTTTCATTCTTTCCCCTTGTGCATCAACATATTTGGCATTTAGACACCATTTTTCTAGAATTTCAATATTTTTTGTATGAACATTTATCTAGAACTTGTCGATAATGGAGTTCTTATTTTGGACCATTGTGGGCTCCACCACATATATATTTATGTTCAACAAGGAAAATAAATATTCAGTGTCTAATATTGTATAGTGTGTGTATTGTAATTGTTGTAATCATACATTGAGTTTGACTAGATCCATATGATAACAAAATTTGGTTTCTATAATTCAATCTATTTTTCAAAAAAGGCATATCTGCAAAGTTCTTGGCTCATCAATTGAAATGGAACAATTCACTCATTTTTTCCCAATGAGCAATTGTACCTGTTACCTAATCTGAAATACATAAGTTGCTTTTAAACCGTATTCAATAATTTTTTCAAGAAGGTTAATTACAATTTATCATACCAAGGGCCCCTCTAAAAACTATTTTAGGTGTGAATTCGTGCTTTGAATTTAAGACTTCTAATATGGTAAGTAAAGGGTGTCTTTGGTTTGTGTTTTTCATTCTCATTGTTTTCTTCTTTTTTTTTCATGATTTTGTGAATGAAAAAGAGAAAACAAGAGGTGAAAGCTAGAAAACATTAAACATTGAAAATGAAAACGCACCCAAAGTTTTTTAGTGAAGGACTTTATGACGTAAAAATGAATTATTTGTTGTGCTAAAATTTTTTGTGAATTATTTCTTCAACTGTGGTTTAAATTAACAAGAACCCTAACTTGTTTTCTCAATTTTTTTTACTGTTGTTCATGCTGTTACATATTTGTTTAGGGTTTAAAAGTTGCTTTTTATGAAATTATTTCACAATTTCACACGCACACATATTGTTGCATCAACTATTGTGCTTTTACTTTATCTCCTACGTATTGCACACTCTTTTATCTTCAGTTAATTTGTTCCTATGATGGTTATATGTATTTTTAAAACAATTTTTTGTAGCACTTTATAGTTGATTACATTATGCTTCAAAAGCATGTTTTTTGTTTTTCTTGGCTCTTCTGATTCAGCTTTATTATTACTAATCTTCCTGCCAACTCATCCTTGATCACTGATCCATGAAAATACTATGAATAATTATGTTACACTATTACTGTTTTAAACCTTGTTTTCAACAATTGATTTTGGAGAAAATCATATTTGGGGTATTCATACTTTGATTAAGACTCTGTTTTAATTCGATTCACTGTCAATTTGCTTGAACCAATATCAATGTCTCATTGATCAATCAACTGCACATTTTTCTAAGACTATCTTTTCTTAAATAACAGATACTTCCAGCTTCCCTGGTTATTATCTCCATCATTTAACACTGCAGATGAAGGGATGTGTATATTGCACTTATAAAATTTGACAATTGTAATGTCTAATCAGGTACATTTTTTTGTTTTCTTTGTTGACATCTCTCACTTGCCCTAATTATATTTTTGGAACTATATATTTGCTTAACTTGCTGGATAGCAAGTTCATTTTTGACACATCAATTTTCGAATCAACATTATATCTCTTTCAGGTTTTGTTGGGTGTTTGATGTCTATTATTATTAAGTTCCCCACATAAAGTTCTGGTTTTAGTCTCTTGCCTATAGATATACTGTTCCTTTCAACACTCCTATATAAAAAAAAGGTACTTTACTGAAAATACACATGCACCCTATACCCTAAATCCTATGTTGCTTCTTTAATTGGCATTAAGTCTCTAGGATTTTAATCTTCTTTAAAATCTTTAAACCAAAGGACATTTTGCTTTATTACTATAAGAGAAGCTAATATACTTGGGGTTGGATTTGCTGTGTTGGTAATCTTCTATTATATATAATAAGATAAGATATAGATTTGGATTAATGTTGTACTTTGCACTCTTGTCTCATTTTCAACTAACAAGTAACAAACAATTTTATTAATTTTCCAAATTACTCACTTTGTCCACTTTTACCCAATGAAATCCCTTTAATTCTCAGCTGACTGAAACCATAAACCCTATTGAGCAAGAAAGAAGCTTAGTGCAGTGATGGATGAGAATGGAAAAGCAGAGAATGGTTCTTTGATCATTCGCCCTGTGGGGCCAGAAGAATCTGGTGAGGGGGCACCGTATGCGCCAGAGAACTGGCCACAGAAAGGGGACAACTGGGGATGGAGGACTGGGAGGAGGATCCAGTCCTCTGGATACTTTCAGGATCGGTACCTATATTTGCCAGAACGTCTCAACAACCTTCCAGGCTCCACTCGAAAGCAGCACATCTTTGCCAGCAAGCTTTCCGTTGAGAGATACGTCAAAGCTAATTTCCCCGACGCTGATCTCAATGCCTTCTTCTCTTCCTTCAGCTGGAAAATCCCCGCTGTTCCCTATCCTTCAACAAATGGTCTCGTTCTCTCTACCTCTATTCCCTTTCCTGCTCACTTTTTCTCATCTTTTATATATTGCTTTGCATTTGCTTGAGTTCATGCATGAGATATTCTTATGGTTTCCCGCACTCAAGTAGATCAAATTTTGTGATTCACTGATTCTGCAATGTTAACATATATTTGTAGATGTGAACAGTGATATTTCGAAGGATTCAAATATATGCCGAATTATCATTTAACTGATGAATCTTAATTTGGATTAGATTATGCGAAGGAAGGATGTAAGATTGCGAAAACTAAATAATAAAGATGGACCTCTAACATATTATTAGGTGCATTATCTTTTTCATGTCATGAATAGTATTCTGTTTTTGCTATACCATTGGAGCATTGTGTGCGATAAACTGATTTGTAATCTGCAGAATTACACAAAATCTATCGGATTCCATTTCATCTTAGTTATAAAATGATGCTTTGCTCTTCTTATACTAACCCTTGGGACTGGCACCGATTGAGAAGTTTATACTGTGATTTACAATGATTTTTTTTAGCTAAATAACTATTGATGTTATACATTTCAGGCAATTTGTTGCCTATAGCTGCTGTACCTCTCAAGCAGATACCAGGTGAGCAGTCTGATTCTGATACTGAAGCTGTTAGATGTAAGGCCGGGAATAAGAAGTGTGCTAGCCTAATATTGGAAGAAGTAGAAAAATATTCGC
Organism: Stylosanthes scabra; assembly: GCA_036250425.1. NCBI lineage: Eukaryota > Viridiplantae > Streptophyta > Magnoliopsida > Fabales > Fabaceae > Stylosanthes > Stylosanthes scabra. The sequence goes on along the minus strand of JASCZI010121286.1, from coordinate 17,479 downwards.
CATCCATGCCGTGCGATATTTGCTGTTCTGAACCTGGTTTTTGCCGTGATTGTAGCTGCATTCTTTGTTGCAAAATGGTTAGTTCAGCTTATGGTGGATATAGTTTCATCAAGTGCCAAGTACAGAATGACGAGGGTATCTGTGGTCATGTTGCTCACATGGAATGTGCTCTTCGCTCGCGCATGGCTGGCACGGTTGGAAGAAGTATTGGGTTAGATGCGGAGTACCATTGCCGAAGGTGTGACAGGAGGACTGATCTAATTTCTCATGTTAATAAGCTTCTCCAAACTTGTGATACTATTGATTCGGATGATGAAATTCAGAAAAAGATTTTGAATCTTGGTGCTTGTATCTTGCGTGGTTCACAAAAAGCCGATGCAAAGGAATTGCTAAGCCATATTGAATTAGCCATCTCAAAGGTATTGACTCTTTGATGAAAGAGATGCCAATTATCTTGCTTGTCACCCTTTTAACACTTTGTAAAAGCTCGTGACCAATTGAATAGTTTGCATCAGCTCAAGTGTGGGACTAATCGCGAAGATATGCAGACGCTGGATGATGCTCTCACAGCTTATTCTACCGGTAACTATCTTATCCCGTTAATTCATTGTTAAAGCACGTCTAGCAGCTTATTTTCAGTGCTACTGTAGCTCTGGCTGTGTCGTCTATGTTTTCTTTTGGTCTTCTATAAACAGGCTTATCAGATGATGACAGTGATGTAATGGAAGCTACCGTTAATGGAAGCCCATCAAATGTTAGAACAGGGGAGGAACCCCATGACTATCTACCTCATTCTTTAAAACTCGAGGCTGAAGTTGATGAAGTTCTCCAAGCTCTCAGAAAGTCTCAGGAGTCTGAGTACAAATTAGCAGAAGAGAGACTCCAATTACACAAGACTTATTTACAAAATTTGTATCAGCAACTAGAGTTTGAAAAGTCTCAATTGGAATGCAAAAGTTCTTCTAATTCGAATCTCTTGTCTCGTGCTGTCAGAAAAAGAAAGGAGCAGATTGGAGAGGAAGTGAGGAAATTTGAAGCTCTGAAGAAGATAGCCAATGGTTTCGGTAGGACATCCAAAGATATTTTAAAGGAACATTTTGATGTAGAATTTGCAGATTAAACTTGTACATTTTCTGAAGTCAGACAATTTGAATTTTTCTGTTAGTCTTCATACCTGACATTAACTGTATTCATATAATTGAGCCACGAATCTGGTTACTTTTTCCGAGCAAAATCAGATGGAATTTGGATGCTTTTGTCAGATTAGTTCTGTAACTCAAGTGGTGTTGAAATAAACTAGCTACCTTGTTGTTCTGTTACTCCATAATGTAGTAACTAAATTTTTACAGGCAGCACCTTCGAATTTCCCCCCTTAAAACAATAAGTAATGTAACCTTTCAATTTGCAAATACACAATATGTATTCATTTTTTTTTAGTAGTTGATTGTTATTTATTTTTTCTCAGTCAAATAGGTTAATGACAAGACAACCAAAAAAAAAAGTTAATGACTAACCAACTTGGGTTGGTCTACTGATCAGCTTACTAGGCTGCTTAAACAGGTGTCGGGGATTACCTTGTGCATGCAGACCCTTAAATGGGAGCTCAGATTCCTAACGGATTAATCCTTAACCTGTCGAGTTGAGAAATACCGTCAAAAAAAAAAAAAGTTAATGACAAATTTATCGCATATATGAACTTCGCTTTAAGGTTTGTTACCTCCTCATGCTCCTCAGGCCAATGGATTGTTACATAGATAAATAGATAAGGCGAGATACGAAATCTCACATTTGTTTAGGTCGACAAGAGAGTGACACTCAAGTTGGCCATTATTATTAGTTTCTTATTCCCCCAAGGAAATTGGGTCTTTTAGCTTTAGCACAATTCTAAAGAAGTACTAATGCTAATGTGATAACCACAGCAACTAACAAATAGGTGTATTTTTCTTTGAATACACCGACAAGAAAGAACTTTGAGGCAGATGTTAATTCCAATCAAAATATGAAACCTCATAATCCCAGGTCCCAGCCATCTCCATAAACAAATCACAATCGTTAACTAATTAACATCGTTCTTATTTTTTTCCATTATGCGAAAATCAAAAGGGAAGAAGCTGTTGATTCTTAAACCAACAAGATCAAACTATAAAATAAAAAAAGTACCGATAATCAGTTTACAAGCACAAGTGTTTGAGCATCCACCATGGCTCTATTGTCATCAACACCACCACGTTGATGTTTGGGCACCGTAACGATGAGCTGTCCATCACGCAACATAGCAGTGGCCATCTCCGGACACGTGGATTCCGGTAATCGAAACCTCCAGACGTCAAGGCGGAGCTCGAACTCATCAAACGAGGACAATTCGGTAAAATCAGCAGTTTGAGAATCCCTGACGACAAGCTTGGTGATCCCAGGGTGCAGTTGGAAGGTGGAGGCTTCAACAGAAGCCATGCCTGCGGGTGCGTCGGCGACGAATTGGAAGCAGTGTGGCCATTCCTCGACTGACACGTCAGCATCGGAGGAGAGTGGGAGCTGAAGCACCTTGCTGAAGACGTGAGGGAGCCTCCTGAGTTTGTTGTTGGAATCGGAGAGAGTGAGAGCGAGAAGCAGCTCTGCTTGGGAGAGAGGGTTGGTGTTCATGATGTCGTATTGGATGCTGATGCTGCGTTTCCTTGTCATCGTGATTGTCTGATAAAGAAGGAAGGAAGAAGGAGAAGCTTCTGCTTCTTAACTTTTTTTTTTTTTTATTCTCTTGTTTGTTTGTATGTAGATATGGAGAATCTCTCTGTGCTTTTTAATTTGTGTTTTTGCTGCTAAGTGCTAACAATAAGATAAAAACATTCCCTCCATTTTCTATATTGCCCTCCTATTTCTTCTTATTTACTCGGTTACTCCAATGCTTTTCTCTTATTTATTTCTATTTTCTACTGGTTCTTTTATCAGTTTTATCATTTATGGTTTTCCTTCATTTCTACTTCACTTAGGGTGTATGTGGAAAACAATATTTTTAGAATGGATTTGAAATTTAGTTCATAAATTTGGATTAACTAGGTAAAATAGAATTAATTACATTTCATTTTAAAAATTGATATAGTGATATAATTTTATCTTTATTTATTACACAATTTATTTTCAGCGTCGATCACATCAGTGAAATGGCACGGTCGACTCACGGGACTAAGTTAATCAGTTGATGTGCGGATGAGATTAAGTTATTTTTTATATTAATATGTAAAAAGTAAAAAATGCCTTTTTAATTTTTTATATTGTAAAACACTAAATTATTTTAATTTCATCTAAATGTTATAAAAATTTGGAAAAATTATGTATGTGATTTGCAAATTAATTTAATTTTTTAAATTTACTCTGAAGAAAAAATCCAATTCCAAGAGTTATAAACACACACTTATTTCGATGGGTTCAGATTCACATTTACGCAAATATTGTGATACAAATTAGTATTAATGGATTAAGAGAATTATCAAAATCAAAGAGATACTGAGAGAAAAAAATCCTTAAAGATTAGGACTAAAGGAAGAAGATTAGGAAACAAATTTTTAAATAAATAAAAAAAATTCATTTTTTACCAAAATACACATTTCTGGAGATATTTACCAAAATAAAATCTATTAGCAGTACCGGTCCAGATCGGTATTAGGTTATTTTCAATACCAGTCCAGACCGGTATTGGGCCAATTTTTTTAAAAAATAAAATACACCAGTACCGGTCCTTCTGGGGGCGGTACTGGGTTAATATCAATACCGGTCCTTCTTGGGGTGATACTGATTCAAAATTTAATTTTTTAATTTAATAATAAATATATTTATTTAATTAATAACAATGATTTAGGTAATAAAGTAAAATTGAAAAATATATTAATAGCAATAAATATATTATTTTTTAAGAGGTAATTTTGCATTGATTCAATTAACATATCATTAGTGTAATAATAATAATACTTCAATCATCAAATTAGTGTAATAATATATTAATTGATTCAATTGATATAACATTAATGTAATAATAATAATTCAATACATCTTAAATAAGAAAGTCTTGTAATGGATCGTAAAATAATCTCTTCCGTGAAAAGAAAAAATATAGTGAATTAATACAAATATACAGTGTTTCCTTCTTTGATTTTTACTCTAAATTTTATTTAATTATAATAAATGATAATACCTAAATCTGCATAATGTTATCATTCGTGCGTCCTGAAAACAATAATTTATATGCCTTAATATCTTCATAACTATTATTACGTTTTTTAATTTGGATTAGAATTTAATTTGATGGATCCGATTATTATTATTACATTAATGCTATATTAATTAAATCAATTAATATATTATTACATTAATTCTATGTCAATTGAATCAATGGAAAATTACCTCTCAAAAAATAATATATTTATTGCTATTAATATATTTTTCAATTGTAATTTATTACCAAAAACATTGATATTAATTAAATCAATATATTTATTATTAAATTAAAAAATTAAATTTTGAACCAGTAACGCCCCAAGAAGGACTAGTATTGATATTAACTCAGTATCGCCCCAGAAGGATCGATACTGGTGTATTTTATTTTCTTAAAAATTGGCCCAGTATCGGTCTGGACCGGTATTGAAAATAACCCAATACCGGTCTGAATCGATACTGCTAATAGATTTTATTTTCGTAAATATTTCCAAAAATGTGTATTTTGGTAAAAGAAGAATTTTTTTTATTTATTTAAATTTTTTTTTCAGAAGATTAGACTTTCAATTATTCAAAATCTGTCAAATTATTACAACTTATTATTATTTGTAGTGTAATTATCTAATTGGACCTAATCCAATGGTAATATTAATAGATTGCTTCTTTTTTATTTTAGTATTTTTTTTGGCAATTAATTTTAGATTTTTGTTTCTGTTTTGGTTATTTTTTCCTATTTGGAATGTTGGTTGTTATTTCTTGTCTCTAGTGTTAAATAATGGGGCCGTATCTATAAATACTAAAAAAAGAAAAAAAATTAATTAAGGAGAAAAGCAAATTCATAGCCAATAAAAACTTAAAGCAATAAAGCCATGGAATGCAGACGATGCACTAGAGGTGAGAGATTCTTTTATAAGAATGGTAAGGGGTGAGCACAGCTTGGGTTGGTTCAGATTTGGAGGAAAATAGAAATCGAACTGATTAAATTTGGATTAATTTGAATTTGAGATTTTTAGTAAATGAATTCGAACCAAACCGAACCAATTAAATCCGGATTGAATTGGTTTGAGTAATTGGATAGCCGATTGAGAATAAAATTTTTAAAAACATATAAAAATATAAGAAAAGTATTTATTTCAATAATAAATAATAATAAAAAATTAATAAAAGGTAATATATTATTAAATTTATATTTTAATAAATATAATAAATTTTTGGATGAGTATAAATATAATAATTTGAGTTAAGAAGAATAAAATTGTATATATATTATTATATATTATTTTTTTAAATTAATATGAACCTAATTAGGTAATCGAGTTGGTTTGGGTATTGTGACATCAAAACCAATACCCAAACCGATTAATGTTGGGTTGGTTTGGATCTGACCCTATTATATCCGATTACCCATTAGATATGAAACCGATATAATCGGATTGATTTAGTTTTGATCGGATAATTGGACTACCCATACTCATGCTCACCTCTAATTGTAATAAAACGGTTTATGCTTATGCAAAATTAGAAAATAAAACTATATTTCAGCCATAGAAAAATATGATTTTGAAGTATTAAGACTTGATTTTGTAAAATTTTTAGTTTTTAAAAGTAGTTTATTAAAGTTGTTTTCTAAAAAAGAAATTGTAAAAGTTGCAGCGTGTATGTTTAATAAAATTAAACTAAAAAAAATTACAGTAAGAATAAGTAACAATAATTATGTTTGGTAAAATAATTTTTAAAATTTAAAAAGACTAAAATAGATATAAATATAATAATAAATGAAGTAATATTATATTTTTTAATTTTGATAAGACAAATCCGCATTTTAAATAAAAAGGAAAAAATATCAAAACTATCCATGAAAATTTAGACCCATTTTTTTTTATTTTATGGATAATAGGCCAATGACTAATCTGTCATAGATCTTCACTTGTTTAAGTGAACTAGTGAGTTGACTACTAGATGAACTCCAAATCGGTTACAAACACCCATTTAAACAAATATATCAATTAGATAGTAACAGTTAGAAGTAGTGCTTAATTAGCCGAATAAAATCCAACTTATCTACCTAAACCATTACATAATTACATGATAGAGGTAACAAATTAAGCAAAAGTGATAAAAAGCTCATCTTGATTTATGAGGAAGAACGATATATACATATGATTATTTAATATTTATGATGAGATTGGTTGATGCCCTGCATGCAGAGACCTATAATTGAATGTATGGCTTACTAATTATGTTCAAGTGATGTTTAAAAGTGAAAACGATGGCTTATTACTTTTAACACATGCAAATCTAATAAGATGAAGACAGAGGAGGAAGGTGCCATGATCCTTCCTCCCAAAAGATGATTAAGAAGGTAACTGTCTTTCGTTTTCGCTTCGTGGTACATTGTTGTAGGGCTGGCAACACTCATGTCCGTGCAATGCTGAATGCTCTACCACCAAAAATCAGTCCCAAATTTTTTTAATGAGAAAAATATATCTAAAATGTTATAAAAATGTTCAACTGCTAATTTGGTCACAGAATGTTAACAGATTAATGTGATGTAGCAAATAGAATTAATGAAACGTCACATGTCACATGTATCTCATAAACATTGTAAGGTTACAAATTACAAACCCTAACGGGCTGTTTGGTAACCAATTTAATACCCAAGAAACATAAATGAAGGGGTAAAAATTAAACAACGTCATTTTTAAAAATTATTGAGTGGCATAAGAGATACAATGTCATTTGATGTTGCCTAGTGTGTAAGGCAATTCCCAACTAAATACAACAAATCTCGCTAATAGTGGTCTTATTAGCGGTGGTGGAATAAATCGTCACTAAATGGACAATATCGACAGTTTTTGCGGTGGATTATCGTATTTAGTGGTAGTTTCAAAAAAATGCTGTAAAATTGATGACTTTAGCGGCGATTGATGCAGGAACGGTCGCGGAACGAACAAATGGCAGGATATAGCGCCAGTTGAGGTCGGAACCGCCGCAAAATATAATTTTGTTTATTTAACATTTTTAACTTAGATTTCAATCACATCATTCAAATCTAATTAATTAAATAGTAATAACTTCAACTTTTATGGTTAACAAAATATTTTTTTAATAAATAATAGATTAAATGTAAATCACAATTTAATAAGTCATCTTAATAAAAATATCAATAATTTAATTTAAATCATTCAAAATAATGCACAACTTACATATTATACAAACTTCTATATATATAATTAATAGCACTATATGTATTGAATGTTAGGTTGGTTTGGTGGAGTGGAAAAAATGCTAAAGGACATTGGACTAAACCTTGGTCCCTGGTTCGAATCTCTCTCACGGAACTTTCAGAATTAATTATCAAAAGATGGAGCTTCCTAGATGCACCTTGGAAGAGCGTGATTCACAAGTCTGAAACGCTAATTAGTAATCGGTTTAATAAAAATCAGCTTGTTTTCAACTGGTGCTATTTAGTGGTGGTTCTTAAACCGCCGCAAAATGCATTGCCATTGTATTTTGTGTTTCGTGGCCGTTGTTCCGGCATTTGTGAAAAGCTGTCGCAAAACTGTTTAGCAACATCGTTATAGGAGGCAGTTGGGTAACCGCCGCGAAACAACAAAAAAAACCCGCTAAGTCCTGCCTTTCTTGTAATATTGTCATGTTACTCATCGAATTAGTAAGAATTAGAGTGGAAAAGAGAGGCAGTTTTTTTCTTAATCTTGAGAATAAAAATGATATAATTAGAATCTCAAAAATAATTTTGTACAAACTGCGAATTTTAAAGAAAAAAAATAGAGTTTAACTCATTTTATTTGTTGTTATCGTGATCTAACATCTTATGTTTCCCATTGATTTTAATTTTACAATTCACATATCCTGGATGATTGAGTTTAATTTTGATGGACCGATAGTGTAAAACGTTTTACACAATCGTGTAATCACATCCGTTGTTTTGGATGACCAATTACGGGGTCAATGAAAAAAAAATTATTTTTGCTGACGCGACGTTACGTGATTAAATGCATGTGCAAAATATTTTTACACTGACAGTGTATCTAAATTAAATTCAAATAAGAATTCAAATTGAATATGTTAATATAAAATAAAAATAATAGTTAAATAAATATAAAAATATTTAATTCAATATTTCAGATTATATATATTAATTAAAAAATATAATATATAATAAAAATTAGCTTGGTCTAATAGTAGATAAGTTGTTCAAGTGAAAAACATTATTTTTAAGATCATACATTGAAAAACACCTTATCTATGACACACACCGACATGAAAACGGGACACATTATTACACGATACACATAGACACACTAGTGCACTAGTTTCATTTTTTATATGACGCATAGAAACTACATATAATGTATTTTTAAAAGTAATTACAATAATATATTGCCATTTTACTTATACTAAAATATAAATTAATATTTTTAAGGGCAAGTTACTGTAATGCACTAACTAAAAACCTATATTATCAGATTACACTGAAACCAGATAAATGATCATATTACTGCGTTCCACATTTTTATGGAATTCGTGGCACCCTGAAGTGTGAATCCGTGGCAGGGTACCACGGATTCTCCTATTTTAGCCTGAAATTGCACTGGATCCGTGGCACCTTGCCACGGATTCAGTTTGATGTTTTAAAGAAGCAGAATCCGTGACACCCTGCCACGGATTCAAGTTGGCGGATTACAGCACTATAAATAGGAGGCTTAGAGAGGGTTCATTTTCGAGTTGGTCAGAGGTTTGGTCACATGACGACCAACATTTCCGAGTGCACTTTGAACCACCCATACCGGAGGGATACTGGCCTCCCTATGGCGGCCCCATAGTCATTCCTGATCCGAACATGCAGAGAGCAAGGGCGGGTCGGCCACGGACAACTCGGATCAAGACTACAATGGATGACGCCGACCCAAACCGACCTAGACGCTGCGGTCTGTGTAGGCAAACGGGCCACACAAGGAAGACTTGTCCTCAGAGATGTTCCACGGCTGGTGATGCTGTTTAGAGTTTAGGGTTACACAGGTGTTTAATTTTATGCTTTTTCTCTTTCATGTTCAGTAGGATTAGGGTGTGTTTTTATTTGTGTCGTTCATAAAATGGATTATTTATGAAATCATTTAAATTCAGATATGTATCCATTTATGTCGATGTTGTTTCTATGTTATCATCTCGGCTAATTTACTCAAATGCCACATTTTTTAAAACTTATTCCCTGAATGCCACTCTTTTGAGACAATTGACCCAGCTGCCACCCTTTGCCACGGTGGCAGCTGACTAATTTTTTTTGCGTTGCTGAGTAGGAGGCGCTATTGCGGTTAGCGCCCCTTGGAAGAAAACGCTAAAGCGGGAAGGGCCTCCAATAAAGGAAACGCTGACACGGAACGCGCCTCCAATGAAGGATACTATTAAGCAGAAGGCGCCTCCATTGAAGAAAACCCACAACGCTTAGGCGCCTCTAACGTGGACTTGGCTTGTTTGTGGTTCCTGTTAATTTCCTGCCAACCTTGAGTACTTTCTGGCAATAAGATTATTAATAATAATGCTAAATAATTTTAGTGTTTCATATTGGTTTCTTTTTCATGAATATTATTTTTGCGGTTAAATATTCATGTTTTAACTACCAAAAAATATTATCATTGTGTTATGATGAGATTCCTGATATATATTCTAGCTTAACACTTAGGTTTTGCATGCATTCATCTCCTTAAAATACGGGAGAAAAAAATAAATTCCCACAAATATTTTGGAATTTTTTTAATATTAGAAAAAAATTATTAATAATAAATTAGTATTTTTGACATTTTAAATTTTTAAATATGATTTGTTAATAACATTTTGGTCAATTATAAAATTTGTAAATTAAAAAAATAAAAGCAATATGGTTTATAATATTTAAACCTAATTTGTAATTGTTTCAATGCCTTCTGCTTAACATAAAAAAAGAATATGCCATATGTGCTCAATATTATTATTAGTGAAAAAATTTAGATTTTTTAACTTTTTAATA
>JASCZI010121285.1:21527-34828 GCA_036250425.1 Stylosanthes scabra | reverse complement strand
AAAGAGAGAACAAAAAGTATCTTCTGAAAAAAATAATCATAGCACAAGGAGCAAGTTAAGGAAGAAGCAGAGGTCATTGGAAGAACAGAAACAAAAAGTGTATTAAAATTAGGTATATATATTTACTATGTAATGTTCTGCATGTATTTTTCATTTTCATTTTTCTCAATTTTATTTAGAATATAAATGAATTTCGTATGTTCTAAAATAAAAAATAAAAAATATACCTGGAGTAAATTCATCTTCTTCATCATATTGTAAATGAACTACTTCTTCATCATATTGTAAATGAACTACTTCTTCTATATGGTCCTTTACTCTGCTGCTATTGTTCTTGATTTTTTTTACTAACTAGCAAGAAATAGTTCAATCTATATGTGCTTAAATCTGTGACATGGTATATAGGGTCATGATTGTTTTTTGTAAATATGTGACTTTGGAAATTAAGAAGCAATGTTAGAATATTAGAAGTGAAATATGAAGGAAGGATGCTAATTCTGTTGTGTGTAAAACAATAAGATGTGATCTGTGTGGGTTTTAAAATTGGTATTGGAAATGAAGCATGAGGATTGAGGACAATGATATACACACAATGTGATTATGCCTGTGCATAGAAACAGTAGTGCATGTATATGAATTCCATGTGTCAAAGGCATATCTTGATGGTTGTGACTACTGCATATGCATGTAAAAATATTGTATCCTGTATTGAGCATGTTGTAAAAGCATTCAATTTAAAATTGTTATTATCACTGTTGACACTAATTTATTTTTTTCTTTATTTTTGGTTACTATTGGCACTTGGTCAGGTACTATGATATATGATATCTGATTCTTTCATTGTTTTTATATATTTTAATATTATTATTTTTGTTTTATGTATTTTTAATTTGTGTGCCCTCCATATTAACTTTTTTTTTTTCAGAAGAGTGCATAATAAATAAATTGGTGTATGTTGGAATTTGGTAAAGCATGATGGTGCATATACCTCATGATCCCTTCCTTTTTCATTGTTATTATTATTATTTCTTCGTGCTTTATTAGAACGTCTTTTTTTTCATTATTTTGTTTTCACTTATTATTCTTATAAATAATAATATGTTACAGAAATTCATTGCTAATAAATACAAATATTATTTAAATTATTATAAGTCGCATGAAAATACTCTAAGGTAACCGTTTTCAATGGATGTGTTAAGGGTGCAGTGGAATTAAGTTTTCACCCTTCCTTACGCATAATCAGACTCCCGAACTCAAGATATCTTTAAAAGACCAGTTTTCACAAATCCAAGGTTTTATCCGATTTTTCCATAATAAAATTGGTGGCTGGCGACTCCATTATTAAATTCATTTTCAAATTTTTCGGTCGCATCCTCGTCGCAAAGTAGTCTGTTTCGGGCATGGTGCGACATGTTCAAGTCTCTATCCCAACATATCTTTGGTAAAAAAAAATAACTTTAGACTTAATTGCCAAAAAAGAGAGCCTCATAATGTAATGCAGTATTGGAGCACGGTTCATTAGTTTGAACTATTGATATGTAACTGGTTCAATTAAAACTAGCCGGTTTTAATAAGCGTCATTTAGCAACGGTTTACAAATAAACTGCCGCCAAACAACTTATTACCATATTTAAGATTTCATGGCGGTTATATCAGAGGTTGTGTAACACCGTAACAAAATTGTCTAGCAATGCAATTATAGATGGCGATTGGATAACCAACACAATGATTTTCTGGTTGTCAAAAACTGCTGCAACTTGATGAAAAAATTGCCGTATTCCGCGTGCGTCTTGTAGTATTAACTCGTTAAAAATAAAACTTATTTATATGATAATTTAAAATTCAATTTTTATATAATTATTTAATTATACTTATAATTCATCGGTTAAACCAATAACATGTTTCAATTATCGATTTCTTTCTGATAACTATAATTGTGATAAAATTGTTTCTTGGACAGTAAACAATCGATGAACGATTTTCACAAAATTAAAAGATACACACACGTACGTGGATTGAATTGGACACATTTGGCAAGTTTCATTTGTCCAAATATCAAATGCCTCCATGAATAATTACAAAATAAGTCCATTTTATTAACACTTTGTTAAGCAGCTAGGCAAAAATATAGGCTTTTACTTTGACTTTAATCCCCTAAAGAATCCAAACATTCATACGGTGTTAGACACTTAAAATAGTTATAAAATCATGTTATTGGACCACATATTAGTTCTTTCAAAATATCCTCAATAAAAAACTCCATTAATATAGATGTTGTATTATATATATGCCTAACAATTTATGTACCCAAAAAAATTTATATCATAATGTAAAGCCTCTTGTTTTTTATACTTTTCTGGCATTTAATTTTTAATTACAGCTAGCTCCTCTTTTAAAAATATTTATAAATAATTTTCATTTTCCAATTACATAATATATGATACATCTCATCATTATCATTTTCTTTTTGGTCATACATCATTATGATTTTTGGCCATCCCATTTTTTTTATCAAAAGTATCTTTCACTCTGGCCAAAGACTATTCATTGCGATTCGAAGTTTCATTTAATACTTTGTCGCTAGCGATTGGGTTGTTACATGCGCAAAGAGAAATTCGAATCCTAACATTCATTTAACTAGACCAACCCATCTTGATTTTGGTCGTCCAAATTATCACCATATTTTTGGTAAGAATCATTTTCAGTATGTGGTTCTTTTTTTGGTCTTGGATTGGTTAATTGGAAGGCATATGAATATGCCATCTGAACCAAGCCTCCAACCAACGGTATGTGGTTTCATTATTGTTGGAAATCTTTTTTTTTTCACCTGTAACATTGTCCATACTCCACGTTGAATTAATATTCAGACCAAAAACCAAAAAATACAAAATCTAAATTGGAGCAAAAATATGATATGGCATTGTGACCCAATACTCATAATAAAGAAAAATACCAAAAACGAAAATGATATGATATTTGGCCCAATACTCATAATAAAATCCATGTTGTTCTAGAAAAGATTTAATATAATATTTTAGGGATTCGGCCCATTAAATTACCAAAAATAAGAGCAATAATATTTCTTCCCTTTTAAAGAAATTTCTCAAGCCAGTCCCAAAAGAAAAAGTTGCTCATCCAAGACCAAAAGTTAAAAAAATAAAAATAAAAAAAGGGAATTCTTAATTTCATCAAGGGTACTCTCTCTTCATAACTTCAAAACTATGCCTCTATAATTACGCTAACATCTTTAATTCTTTTTTTTTTTTGTTTTCCCAAAGTATCCCCCAGCCCGACAGGCCAAGAACTAATCCTCCGCGGATCTGAGCTTCATTTAAGGGTTTGCCGCTGGCCAATGAGTTGTTGCATGCACAAGACGGGATTTAAACCCCCAACATTTTCTTAATCGGACTAGTGAGTTAACCACTAGACCAACCCAAGTTGGTTTAACATCTTTAATTCTTTATTATTGGTGAAGAGCTCACAGAATTGTCAACCTAGAAGAAAGATGTACTAATTGAGTAATTATAATCTAAAACTTGTTTGGTGCAAAATTGTCTTAATTTTCAAAATATCTTTACTTATTCTCATTATAATCCTCAGAGACTAGCTTTATATGATTAATTGAATTTTGTCTGCTGAGTCTTACTGTTAATTAAATAATGCACTTGTTTCACAAAATAAATAAATAAATAAATAATAAAAAATATAATACTATTAAATGAGAAGAAAAAAAAATATGATGAGTTATTATTAAACCTAATTTAACTCTAAAAACTAATTCAAGAAATAATTATCTATTATTATAAAGTTCTTAATTTATAGCATGTCATAAAATCACTTTTTTTTTTTTCTAAAAATTTAAGCAATTTGATAAAAACACATAAACAATTATCTATATAAAACATATTAACCACAATTATTACCTTCATCTGGATATATAATAGTTGTCCATTATCATACTCTTTTTAAATATTATTTTTTACATTTAAAGTATAACTTTCACTTTCATATGATGAGATAGGGTCATCATGCAAGCCCTAGTGAGGGGGTGTTATGTCGGCCAAACCTCCATGCAAGCCTCAGATAAATATAATTTTGGCCTGGAGGGGGTATTATTTGATTTAATATTTTGGGTAAGAAAATTAAAGTTTTAGGCTCATTAAAATTATCCTAAAATTATAATGCTGAGATTGCTGTGCTAAAATAATGTTGTTAGTTGAGTATTGTAAATAAGAGTTTGGTTTGTTCAACACTAAAACATTAAGGATTGCCTTTTCATGAAAAAAAAAGGTTAGCTAACTTGTGCAAGTTTACTATTAACATAAGATTTTAAATATTTATATTTAATAAATATAAAATAAATGTATCGAAACTTAATTCTTTTATATTTTCAATAAAAAAATTTTAATTTATAATCTTAACACGTGTCTTTAGGATATAAGATAGATAAGTCCAAACAAAATTCAATAATTTCTTATCAAATTAATAACCGAAATATTAATTTTCCCAAGAATAACTAATAATGCATGAGAATTTCTTTATAAACATTGCAAATTTGTAACACAATATCTCCACTTGACTTTTTTGGATATGATTTTATCTATCCTGAAGTACATACCACCAAATACATGAAATGATAACATATATAAAATCACTTGTCCCCTACATAAGTGTTGCGGTTTATTATACCTCGTGAATGTAGTAGCAAATGGCCAAAAAAAGAAAGAAAAAGGGGGTAGATACTTAAATTAATTTTCAACGAATTTCAAATTTGATAGTTTTCAGTAAATTGTTGTTATTCTAGAAGTCACTGAATAAATTTTTTTAATAGATAGTTTTGCATGAATTTGAGCTTATATAGGTCTTTTTCTATTGCTTTTATTTGTTTAGTATTGAATTCTTTTTCAGATCAACAAAGATTTAACTATCCTTTCAAAAAAAAAAAAAAAAAATTTAACTATAGAACTTTATTTAGCCTTTATGTAATAGAGATTCTAATATTATATTAATTATAAACTACTTCTTTCAAAACTTCATCTAATATGAGCATACAAATAAATAAATAGTTCAATAAGATACTGATTTGGTCCCAAAATTTGGTTGAATATTAAATTGATCTACAACATTTCAATCATTTTTTTTTATTCTCAAAATGTTTTAAACATGATTTTTTTAATTAAAATAAAATAAATGAAACATTAGGAACTAATTTAAATTTTATTTAAATATTGAAAATCAAAATAATACTTCACTTTAAATAATTATATCTCTAATGAGGATAAAATAAGTGAAGAAAATTAATTAAATTTTATGAATAATTATGTAGAACTTACATGGATTTTTTTTATTCACTCTCCATATCAAATATATAAAACTATATATATAATAATAGTTCTATGAATTTCAGTATTAGATATGAGACATATCTTTTTGATAGGCGTATTTTATAAAGTGCTTAAAATCGTTCTTTGTTGACGTTAATAGATCTTGTCGTGTACTATATATTATTATTTTATTATTTTTATTTTTTATGACCTGTGCGTGTACTATACATAACAAAGCATTTCATCCATTCATATTTTCTTTGTTTCACTAATTGCTGCATAATCGTGTTCTAGAATTGTTCTTTTCTTTTGAATAATATAGAACGTGTTTTAGTGGACGCCTTCTTTGAGCTTCCATTTGTTATAAAATATAATATGCTTTTTAATATTATGCATCCCTTTCTCATCAACTTTAATCCCTCCTCAACGAGGGTCTGAAAATAAATAATTGCCATTACATTCTAATCTACCATATTGCTTGCTAAAAATCTCTTTTCGTTGGTCAATTGATGCATCAATCCTAACGGCAATGACATAGACTTTTCATGAAAACTACTATTAGCTACTTTAATTTTGCTAATTAAACTGCTAAACTATATATATATAATAATTTATTTAAGTGTTACTAGCTTAGCTAGCTATATGAGGAGATTAATGACACTAAAAAAAATCAACAATAATGTATCTTCTCAACAAACACTCACACAAAAGTACGCATCAAATTAAGGTACTAATTATTTTATGAGAAAGTATTAATATTCAATAAAAAGCGATCGATAATCAATTAACGTTATTTTTTTTTTTAGAAATAAAATATTTGAAATCTAAAAAATACAATATCCAATTTAAATTATTAGCCAACATTAATTGAAATTTTATTGATTATCTAGCATTGTTATTATTATGAACAGTGCTACGGAACTAACGTTAGGGAGCTATTAAAGAGCCAATAATTAAGTTATTATCCAAAATTTATATGAATTATTATCCCTAACTCATATATCCAAGATTAAGTTGTCATCCAAAATTTATTTGAGTTATCATCTGTAACTATATATTGGTTGTCTAGTCTTATTCTATTATTATTATTATTATTATTATTATTATTATTATTATTATTATTATATATATATATATAGTCAGATCATATAAGACTAATTATGATATATCCATTGCCCTAATGACTATCCATATTTATGAGACATTGATATAAAGTGCATTAAAAGTTAAAACTCAATTTAAAAGATGACAAAGGACATACACGTGTCGTCTCCACATCCTCTAGCATATCCAATCCAAATCAGTGTATAAATTTCATTGTTAAAACATTAATTTATCAATTTACAAAATTCATTACTTAAAGTGATTTTTTCCTTTTTATTTAATAGTTTAATTAAAAAAAAAAACAATTCATGACATAATATGATTTATGGTAACATCGGTGTTTTTCTTAGTTCCAAAATCCACAAATCCAGCAAAGAAGGTGGATCAAGTTTGGCAAACCTCCACGAAACAATACAAAGCACAAAGAAAGAAAAAGATAAAAAAAAAAAAACAAACCCTACTAAACAGACATTCACTAGGATATCTGTCCTCTTGTAACAAAATCTATTACAAATTTTACATTTATTAAGAATATAATCTTTTAAAAATTTATAAGTACGAGATATCTTTTATGTCATAAATTAATTTTTTAAATTAAATTATTTCAATTTAATCTCAATTCTAAGAAGACCTAAGCTATCAAGAAAGCGAAAAAATAAAACAGGAATAAAACTAAAAATGCAGCATCAAAAGCATCACCCGATAACTAATGTAAAAGCCTACTCTATTTTTTCAAATCATGTTCTTCTGTTTGTTCCCTTTTGCACTCATCTTCTCAAGCCGCTCTTGATATGTTGCATCCTCTTAGACTTTTTTTTTTGTTAGCTATAAGTGCACTAAGATTGCTTGATCTTTAGTAGTATAAATATGAAACTAATATAATTGTATGATGTAGGAAAAATTAATTAATTGTAGAAGAAGAATTTAATAATTTGTTTGATTGAAGATGATAATAAATAAAGAAAAATAATTCTTTTTATTTCAAGTGAAAAAAAGAAAAACTTCAATAGAACAATTTTTTTTACTTTAACTTCTAATGCATCTTCTCATGCAAGAGACTCTTTTGAATTTGTGTGAATTTTATTTAGGCATTATTTTTCTTTTTTATTTTTCTCAAGCTGAAATTCTTTTATGTGATGTTTAACAATAATTGAAGTCTAGACTTTATTTTCTACCATTGAAACTATGGTTATGGTATCACTTATAAAAGATATTAAGATAATAGGGAAGGAGGCACATGAAAGTTGTAGCTTTAATTTTCCTTCAACTTGAACTGGATTAGGAATGACTCGTAAAGTTGAAGTGAGCCAAATTGCATTGGTTTAAACGCTTGATAAGTTTAATTTGTAAATTTAGCATGATCAATTTAAATTAAATAATATTATAATAACTTGATTATTATTAAATATGTTTAATTTGAGCTTTACTGAAACAACAACAAAATTAGCTTTTTCAAGCGCAAATTTAACTTACCTCTCTTCTAACTCTAATAACTCCCCACAAATAGACTGAAAGGAGCCATAGAACAAATTCTTTAATTTTCTTTCTTTCTTCTTTTGGTGGGGTTTTTCCCGGATCCCATTATATTCAATAGGATTATTATTACAAGTTTTACTTCTTCTAAAAAAAATTTACAGTAAAAAAAATAAGATCTTTACTTTCTTGCCTCTTGAATTAATTTCTAGGATTGAATTAAATTTACTCAATCTCAATTTAAATATAACAGGTGTGTTACAAGTTTTATATTCCTTTAAGGGATGAATATTTTAAAAAAACTCTAAAATTATCCTCATATAAAAATAATTAATTTGACTATTGGATGATCAATTATAGAGTTTGGTTTTAATATATTATAAAATATTATTTTTATTTAAAAGTGTTTCTATTTTCTTTAAATCATTACTTTCTTCTTGAAATCATAATTTACGATTATTAAAAGGAAGTAATCACAAATAATTTAAGTAATTACACAATAATCCTCGTCTTAACTATTTTCACAATAATTTAAGTAATCACAAATAATTTAAGGCAGATTTTACCTTACCTTCTCCGCTCAAACATTGTGTTTTCCATCCATTAATTGCCTGCATAATTAATTACATAACTGGTGAAGAATAGACATCTCTCTATCTTATCAAAATTAAACCTCAAACAGACACCCAAAAAAGAAAACCTCAAACTCCACTTAATAATAACAGAATTATTATTATTATTATTATTATTATTATTATTATTATTATTATTATTATTATTATTATTATTATTATTGTTGTTGTTGTTGTTGTTGTTGTTTTTTTTGTTATATATTTTTTATTCTTATTAAAAATAATGATTTTTTGGTGACTATTAAAAGAATTAGTAAATGTAAAAAAAGAAGAAGTATTTTTTATACTATAAAAAATATAAAGAAAAAACAATGATATAAATATCATTTCTCTTGTAATAATTTGTGGACGTCCCTATGAATGTACGCATGATATCATTATTTGATAAAAGTGACACACAGCTAGCGAGCATAAGAAGAAAACGAACGTTGTGATACTATAGCATGCAATAATGTTCATAATTAACTTATTGAATAAATTCTCTTTAAAAAAAAAATACTCCATTCATTATTATTATTAGTTATTAATTTATATCTCACGTAAATCACTTCTTAAAAAAAATTTAAACTAATAAAAAATATATAAATAATTATATCTCTAATATGTTACATTACACAATAATTTCTTTTTTAATATTATTTTTAAGTTTTAATAATGGTAAAATTCTAGAGGTTTATCTAAAAAAAATTTAACATTATTTTATGAAATTACTTCTTTCTAAACTTTACACAGATAACAATATAACAATGAATATCTCTAGTAATATAAATTCTTAAATTAATAATAGAAATTTAATTTTGATGCATATTATAAAAAATTTTAATAATCATTTAATCAAATTCATATATTTATATAATTTTAAAAATATTGTGTTTAAAAATTAATTATTTTTTATAATATAATAATACTCACGAAAATTAAATTGTAATAATATATATTATTGAAAGTTGAAACGAGTAATGATCCATGAAAAATTGAGGTGAGTAGATGAGAGATGGGTGAGGTAAGCATGTTAGATAGTTAGATGATTAGGATGAATAGAAATGTATACGTGTCGGTTTAGAATAGCGCCGACAATCACTATCAAAGTGTAATTGTGGCCATACAGACAAACAGATACTCTCACTCATGTCATCTTCTTCGCCCACCCTACTCAATTGGGATACCCTTCCTTTTCATCACTCATAACACTAAATTCACATATTTATTTCTTTTTTTATAATTAAATAAGACCTTCTAAGATACTAATAAAGTGTAATATATCAAAATCCAAAGATATAAATTCACTTTTTGGGTTTTCGCCAAAGGAAAATTGGAAGCATGGCCACGTCCAAATGTTGGCCATAACATATATAGTTCCTTCAGATGAGGATTAGACAAAGGAGCCTTTCCCTTTCAACTCAATTCAAAATGAATTGACCAGTTTCTGATCCTTGTCTCTTTGTTGGGACTTCATTTCAAGCAGCATTTCTATTTCAAGTATCCTTATTGCACATCAAAGCATCTTTATGTACCATATCTATCATCGTTATTGATTAATTTTATATTAAAGTGTACTTAGAAAAAAATGAATTGAAGTTAGTTATGATTAAAACGTATAAGTTATGCAAATATATATTATAACAAAAAAAAGGGGGGGACTTGGATAGTTGGATTATTATATTCCTAGGTTTCCCTTTCGAGACATATAGCCGCCAAAATTGACAATTACATGTATCATGTGTTCACACTAGTGTAAGTAATGAGCCACCATGTTCATGCCTTCTAAAAAATTACTGTCATACGGCCCATCAAACAATAATTAATGTATCAAACATGAAGAGGGTCCAAATTACATAAAGCCCAATATTCTAAATAGCATATGTTATAAATACAAACAGTCAACATTAGCATCCACCGTGGGGCCGAATCAGTAATAATTTCCCACCACATTTTTATATATTTCTTCTTTTTTTTTCTTCTGGTACTTACTGTCCTTTTGCAAGTCTGAAAACATGTCTGACAATAAAAACCCTCCAACTATTCAAGAGGTTTTCAATCTCCTCATTGAGATTCAAGCTAATAATCAGAATATAAGGGAGGAACTTCAACAACTTCGAAGCAAACCAAAGGATGCCAACCTCAATGGCGACAGCCTTGAGCAAAATGATGATGATCATGTTAACAACGATGAGCAAGTGAAGGGGAAGAAGCGGAATAATCCGCTGTCTGAGGAGATCATGACCTTCCAGATGCCCACGAATTTCACTTTGCCGACTATTCTGAAAGCCTACGACGGAATCGGAGATCCAGACGTACATGTTACCAAATTTCAAAACATGATGCTTCTTAACGGTGCTTCTGACCCTATATTATGTCGTTCTTTTCCTAGTTTTTTAGATGGAGCTGCACTTCTTTGGTTTTCTTCTTTGCCTACAGGATCAGTCTCTTCCTTTCAAGAATTAGCAGACCTGTTCACAAGCCACTTTGCAGCTTCTGCCATCTATCAGCACGACTCAGACTATTTGAGCACAATAAGACAAGGACAAAATGAAAGTCTCCGCGAATATATCACCAGGTTCACTAAAGTGGTCATGGAGATCCCCAATCTCAACGCCGATGTCCACCTGCATGCTTTAAAGAGTGGACTAAGACCAAGAAAGTTTCAAGAAATCATAGCAGTAAACAAACCAAAGACCCTTGCTGAATTCAGAGAGAAGGCACAAGGACAATTGGAGATTGAAGAGCTCCGACAGGCCCGAAACGGGGACAAATCCAATAACATCAAACATAACAACAGACCAAACAGGCCAAATTCAAATAACAACAATAGAGATACCAAAAAGGTCTTCCAGCCAACCCCCAGATATGAGGCATACACACACTTCAACACCAAAAAAGAAGACATCATCAAACAAATCTTGAATTCCAAACTTATCAAACCACCGAAGAATGCAGGAGCCTACAAAGGTCAAAAGAATGCAGATAGGTCGAAATACTGCACTTTCCATAAAAAATATGGCCACAACACTGATGATTGCGTCATAGCAAATGACCTCCTAGAATGCCTAGCCAGAGAAGGACACCTCGACAAGTACATCTCTGGGCACATCTCCAAAAATGACAAAGGGAACTCATCTAACGGTGACAAAGGTAAAAAAGCAGTGAGAATGACCCCACGGGGTGAAATTCATTACATTTCAGGCGGCTTCGCTGGTGGAGGCTCTAGTAATTCAGCCTGAAAGAGGTCCTACCGAGCAATGCTCAATGTGGAAGGATCCGAATTTCGACAACAAACACAACAAAAAGAGATCAAACAGATCACCTTCGACCAATCTGATCTCAACTCCATAAGTAAGAACCTAGATGATCCAGTCGTGATCTCTTTGTAGGTCGGTGAACCATTAGTGCACAAAGTGCTCCTTGACCCAGGCAGCAGTGCAGATGTGCTCTTCTACTCAACATTCCAGAAAATGAAATTAAGTGAGAATTCTCTCCAACCTACCAACGGAGAACCCGTCGGCTTCTCCGGTGACAAAGTTCCCATCCTCGGTTATGTGTGGTTGCAAACCACACTTGGTGACTTCCCTAACTCTCAAACTTTAGATATTCAATACCTAGTAGTAAACTGCTTTAGCCCTTACAATATAATTCTTGGCAGACCATCTTTAAATGCTTTTCAAGCTATTGTCTCTACTGTCCATCTCTGTGTTAAGTTTTATACGCAGGAAGGTACAATTGTAACAGTCTATGCAGACCACAAAGAAGCCAGACAATGCTACAATTCCAGTTTGAGTCCACCAGAGCCCGAACCCAAAGCAGAACACTGCAACGCCGTTTATGATACTGAACACTCAACATCATTAGCAGAGCTTGACCCAAGAACAAACACCAAGGACAGACCCACACCAGCAGAACAACTAGAGAAAGTGCCCCTAACTTCAGATCAAAGCAAGTTCACTTTCATTGGCACAACCCTACAAGAAGAGGAAAGAACATACCTCATCCAACTACTCCAAAACAACGTTGACCTCTTTGCATGGAGTCCGGCCGATATGCCAGGTGTTGACCCTATCACAAACTCGCCATCAACCCAAATGTCAGACCCGTAGCTCAAAAGAAAAGACACCTAGGAAACGACAAACAAAAGGCTTCACAAGAAGAAACAGAAAAACTACTTCGAGCTGGCTTCATTAAAGAGATTAGATTCAGTACTTGGCTATCAAATGTAGTCATGGTAAGAAAACACAATGGTAAGTGGAGGATGTGCGTCGACTTCACCGATCTAAACAAAGCTTGCCCAAAGGACGCATATCCTCTCCCCTGTATAGACAAACTGGTAGACAACACCTCTGGTTTCAACACTCTTTCTTTTATGGATACCTATTCTGGTTACAATCAAATCTTGATGCACACTTCCGATCAAAATAAGACCACCTTTATTACTAACAATGGAAATTTCTGTTATAAAGTTATGCCCTTTGGGCTCAAAAATGCAGGTGCTACTTACCAAAGGTTAATGGATAAGGTCTTTGCCGAACAGATAGGTCGCATCATGAAAGTCTATGTCGACGACATGGTGGCAAAGACTTCCCAAAACAAAGCTCATAAAGAGGACCTCCTGGAAATCTTCAATCAGCTAAGAAAGTATAACATGAAACTAAATCCAGAAAAGTGTGCATTCGGAGTACACGGGGGCAAGTTCCTTGGATTCATGTTGACAAGCCGCGGAATCGAGGCCAACCCTGAAAAGTGCAAAGCAATCATCGAAATGAGAAGCCCGCAAAAC
>JASCZI010121285.1:3469-19793 GCA_036250425.1 Stylosanthes scabra | reverse complement strand
CCTCAAACTAATGGACTCGCAGAGGCTGCTAACAAAGTTATCCTCCAAGCACTCAAAAAGAAGCTAGATGATGCGAAAGGACACTGGGCTGAATTGATCCCAGAAACCTTATGGGGCTATAACACAACATCCCACAGCTCAACAAAGGAAACACCCTTTAGACTAACATACGGCCGTGATGCTATGATCCCAATAGAAATCTCTCAAGGCTCACTCAGAATACAAAACTATAATGAAGACACCAACTCAGAAAATCAAAGAACAGAACTTAACACCATCACTGAAGACCAGCACTTGGCAACAATCCACCAACTCGCAATCAAAAGACTATCAGCTCGACAATACAACAAAAATGTTCGGCCAAAGATTTTCTCAAAGAATGACCTCGTCCTACGCAAAACAGAAGAGGCCAGAAAACCACCAGGCCAAGGAAAGCTTGCACCAACCTGGGAAGGACCTTTCCGTGTCCATGAAGTGCTCGGAAAAGGAGCATACAAGCTTGAGACTTTAGATGGTACTCTTTTGCCAAGCACTTGGAACATTTCCTCTTTAAAATTATATTTCAGTTAACGGAACAGGATGAGGTGATACTCTTTTTCCTCATCTTGGGTTTTTTCCTACCCTGGGTTTTACTCAGAGAGGTTTTAATGAGGCACATCACCCATGTTCTGTCCTCTTTTCTATCAATACAAGGATAACTTTAGTTATTTTCTGCACTTTCTATTTTATTTCTTTCTCGCTTATTATACCACTTGATAAGCTTCATACAAAGAATACACAACATATAGTTGTTCACTTCACAACACATCTCACAAACAACTACGTCATTCCACACTCTGGAATACAAACCTTCACTAACCGAAGAAGACCTCAACACTCACCGGACTCGAATATTTTTTACAACTTCGCAATTGGGAAACAAACAACTCTACTAACCTCTACTTTCAAACACTTATCAAACCTTACTGGTGCCCAAGACACCAAAGAACAATCCGCATGCATCATCAATCCATCAATTATCAAAGCATATTTACCAAAATATGTTCTAAACAAAACAAACACAAATCAAATAAGCAAACCTTACAAATCAACCAATTGTCCACACAAAAAACATCAAATTTCAAAATCTAACAATGTTTTTGAGAATACTATGCAGAAAAATAAACTTCACTCTGTAGGGTTGTGGTCATCACTCCCCTCTGCTGGGACTTGATCATCATCTACAAGCTCTCCCTTGTACACGACCTTGACAGGGTCCATCTTTTCCAAGTCAGCACCAGGTACCAGCAACTCAATCTGAGCCTTCGCTCTATCCCAAGCAGCAGTAAACATCTCGAACCCATGATCCATCTTGCTCACCTCAGCTTCCTTCTTCTCTCCACAGACCTCCACCACCTTACCCTCCAAATCTTTCTTATCCTTGCTAAGCTTGACTATCGTCACCTTCAACCCATCATTTTCCTCTTTCAAGAGCCCATTTTCCCTCTCCTTGAGACCAAATTGCTCAGTAGCAAACCGCAGCTTCTTCTCTAACTCCAGCACGTCAGCCCTTTTACTCTTTTGGGAGCTCTCTTCTTCCAGAGCCTGCAGCTCCAACCCATGGCTTATACACATTAAGCGAGCTGCTTGAACCTGTCAACACAAATACACAACCTTAACACACATAAAGAACCTCAACATAATTGAAACACATCAACACGCATAACTCAACAAAAAATTATACCTGCACATATCTTACGGCAGCAACTTTGCCAGTCCTCTTTAGCATTTCCACATCGGCTTTCGATTGAAAATGCTCATCAGCTACCACAGAGAAAGGATACCGCTCGGACCACAATGAGCTCAAGCTGTCAGACTCATCGAACCCATGCAGTCCCTGCTGACTCCTACTGAATTCCACCACAGTTTCCAACTCAACATCCTTCCCACAACATCTCCCTTCAGTCAAATCAATCACCCTCTTCCCAGAAACATCCTCTGTCCTCATTCTCTTCAAGCTAACAGGCCTCCTCCTCTTAGCAGGCTTATTCACCTCACTTCCTTGCTCCACCTTCACCACATGAGAAGTCGACACCTCCTTTTCTGCCCTCTGTTTGAAAAAAGATTTCAACCCAGCGGTGCTACAGTCGGGAATTTTGGTCTCTGCAAAAGAAACACATTCACAAGTCAATAACAGAACATACAACAATCACAGTACATTTCCAAACATAAAGCTCACCTAAATACTTCATCACCGTACCCATATTACTGTCACATTTCAACAACTCAGAGGTCGTCAAGATCTTCCCACCTTTCAAATTCTCGAATAAGAACTCACACAAACCAGCATCTCTCTCACTCAACTCCTCTACACCCAAACACTGAACCGGATTCCTTTTCCAATACAAAGGAAATTTTTCAGAGAGATTCTCATCCAAGAAGAAAGGTATAGCATCCTCCGGCAATCTCACCTTCACGTAGAACTTCTTGAAATCCCTATAGGTAGCCTTAAACAAAGAGAAAACGGTCCGACCCTGATGTGAACTCAATGTCACCCATACACCTCTATCCACACCCTTTGCTTGGAAAAGAAAGAAGAACAGCCCCAAAGAAGGCTCTTCTAGCAGATACTCCATCAGCACCTCAAAGGCTCGAATAAAGGCCCAAGAATTTGGATGTATCTGAGAAGGAGCACAGTTCAATTGCCTCAACACAGCACACTTAAATTCGGTAAACGGAAACCGAATACCTATCTCCGCAAACACGCATGTATACATGAAAAATCAATCCGCACCCTTTCCCTCATGACAAACCGTATCGTGGGAGGAACAAGGCAAGAACTCAATCTTGATTTCCTGCCCGCTCCGAACCCACAACAATGGCAACCCCAACTGCTCAACACTCTCCGTATCCACGAACAAAGAAGGTATCTCTAACACACCCTCCTTCACCCACCCATACAATCCACCCGTACTAACCTCCGATTCACCCACCATCACTATCCAACTAGAAGTGAGAAAGAAAAGCGAAAGCAGAAATGTAGAATACGGAAAACACAAAGCTATGAAGAAGAGGAAATCACTGACCTTTGGAACTCATCTTTGCCTAAGCCTCTTTTTTCTTTAATTTCCTTAGAATATTTTTGGAAGCAAACAGAAGGCCAAACACTAAGTCCCCACTTATTCAACTAAATGAGCTATTCCCGTCATATTAACCCCCACCGTCAGATCATATCCACAAAGACACTCAATCTCCTAATCTAACGGCACACAACCCCACCTCGACAAACGTGCACAACTCATTAATAACCATCATGTCATGAACGATTTTTCACATCTCTCTACCACTACCCATTTAAAACCCACTCTCAGCTCCCCACTACATTCACTAACGTGACTCTCACTTAAACTTTTCTTTATTATCAAACATTTACCAATCCAAATGGTCCATTTCCCGGCCCATCACACCTCTTACCCAATTCATTCTCTTTTTTCACCTCAATCAATCTCAACCCATTTTTTGATACACAGTTTGGGCTTGGGGGCTACTTATCTTCACTTAGGCCAAATCAAAACAAAAAAGCTCAACCTGATATCAAACACAGGTCAAGCTTGAGGGCTATGATACGGCCCATCAAACAATAATTATTGTATCAAACATGAAGAGGGCCCAAGTTACATGAAGCCCAACATCACAAACAACATATGTTACAAATACAAACAGCCAAGATAAGCTCAGGTAACTAACTCATTTAAATTAAATTAAATTAAATGAAGCTTTGTAGCTAAGTCTAAGAAACTAACATATCAACACCAAAATTATAGGGATTTGATGGAATCAAATCCCAACAGCTTGAAAGTAAATTAAACCTACTTTCCAAGTCTATAAATACATTTAACTTAGTCTCAAGTCAGGTATGCTCTCAGACTCTCTCTCACATTTAACTATTTCTCTCTCTCATTTATCTTGCTGACTTGAGCGTCGAAGTGGCCTTGCAGGTCCACTCCCCGCCGTTCCAAGCTTTGATCACCAGAATCCGCCCTCTTTAAAGCCAGACTAAATCCCATTCAAATTCTATATATTAATAGCAAACTAGCTAAATATTGATTTTTTTTTTTTTTACAAAATAAGGCCATTAATATAGTATATCCAAATATTTAATATAGTATATATATCCATATCTTTATATCAATGTTATTATGGAAGATTTTATATATTAATGAAAAAATATAGCATCTATAATTTTATATGGGTAATATTTTATCAATCAAATGAACCAACTCAATTATTTTTATGTTGAATAAAAATTTATTTCAGTGTCAAGTAATACACAAATAACATCAAAATAAACCTCTATTTGACATTAAAAATAGTTTTTTATTTGGTATAGAATAAATAACTTGGATGAAAATAAATGTACATCTAGATTTATTATTTTTATATATATAATATCTATAATTATATATTTATAATATTTAAAATTATTCATTCATTTTAACAATAATTAAGGAATACAAAATTAAAAACAAAATATTAATTAAAAAACAAAAAAAATTATGGCTAAATTTGTTAAAAAAAAAAATTACCCTTTGAAAATTTCTTTTTTTTTTTCAAATAATGTTTGTAAAAAAATATTTGTTCCTAAATTAAAACGATGATGCCACAAAGCTAAATAAATTCTTCCTACTTGTGAAGTTATAGAGTGACTATTTTTGTTTTGTTTTTTATTATTTTTTCATGATATATAGAGTAAATCTTTTATCTTATCACTATTAGCGTAAAATACTATCAAAATTTCTTATTATCCATAATCTGTACCACATAAAATTCTTAAGTATGTATAGCTTTGTTTTGAACAATTCCTTTATCCACTATACATTATGTGTCTTATCGTATTTTTTTTTTCTTTCAGTTTATGTATATATTCAGCATGGACGCCACTATCCTGCATATGTCAAAAACATCCGTTTCTATAGATGATTTGTGCTTCCAATAATGATTAAACATGTGTGATAATTAAATCAACATTAACTCAATCTATAATGTTTATTTTATTTTATTTTAAAAAATTGTACATAAAATAAAATTAAAATTAAAAAATTTGATAAAAAGAAAAATTTTTAAATTTGTAAAATATATTAATTTCTCTCTTGAAATAATGTTTTACACTAAAATTAACATAAAAATAATTTTCAATTAAAGCAAAAAAAATCACCATAGTCTTAAAAAAACGACAAAGTAATAAATTTCTAAATCATATGCATGTCTCTCTTATTATTATATTTTGCACCAAGTTTTAAAAAATAAAATAAAAATAAAATTAAACTATCAATTAACATTTTTTTAAAAAAAACCTGCCAAATAAGAGAGATATAGATATCATTTAGAAATTTATTATTTTTTTGTTTTTGTAAGACTATGCCGAATTTTTTGTTTTAATTGAAAATTATTTTATGTTAATTTTAGTGTAAAATATTATTTTAAGAAAGAAATTAATATATTTTAGAAATTTAAAATTTTTTCTTTTTATTAAACATTATTTTTATTTCAATTTTATTTTATGTACAATTTTTAAAAATAAGATAAATTAAAATACCGATAAACATAATAAACAATTCTATTTATTATGTGCATTAATGTGGCTCTAATTGATATTTAATAATACACGTGTATGATTATTATTGGAAGCGCATAATCATCCATAGCAACGGGGCATCCGCAGGTTAGTTGCCCCCTTATGTACCACGTATAACAAATGATGATGAATGGGAATAATTCATGGCTGTCAATTTGAGGATATTGGTTGACAGCATTTGGATGGAAACCCATGGGAACCGTAAAAGGAATAGTTCTCAATCATGAGAGCAGAGTAAGCAACTCTATTTCTCATAAAACATTACATACATATTTACATTTAAAAATAAAATAAATTTTAAAGGTACAATTTATTAATTAATGATTTATTTATTTAAATGATGAATATATTTATATGATAAAGTACTGTTATATTCTCGAATAAATCCTACATCACCCATGCATTTTTATTAATCATTCATCTTAGAAGTAAGGGTGAAATAAGATCAAGTACATTTAAAACCTTTTACTTGCAACTATATTAGTTGTGTATGTGTAAAATATAATATAGCTATTAAGCTATAGCTTCAAAATTAAAATAAAGCATCTAATAATTTCTGGTCTACGTCCTATGCTGTTGTAGTTGTTGGTCGGCCATGCATGGTAACAGCAAATAAATTAAGGTCAACTTGAATAGAGGCACAGGATAATTTTTATTTATTAATTTATTTATTTGTGACTATAGTCTAGAGGCAGAAGAGATTATTTTGCACTGCGAAAATACCGCTTCCTTTATATTAATAAACTATTATCTAATTACCGACATTAAATAAAAAAAACTATTATCTAATTAAAAATTAAAGGTAAGCAAGCAAAAGTGGAATGGGTTTGTCCCAAAAGAATTTTAGCTTCAATTATTGTGATAAGAACTGCTAAACATAAACCATGGTTGCATTGCGTGTTTCTAAACATATATAAGTGAGGAGTGATTTGCAATAAAGTAGGCAGTATATTAAGAACAGTGTTGCAGTAGAAAGAGAAAACAGAATTGTCTATGCATGGTGGCAATGCAAGAACAGAGATTCAATTATGAATTGTATTATTGTCTTAGCAAAATTACAGTTAGCATCACTAACACACCTTATCCAGCTTATCACTACTAACAGAACAAACAAACTCGCAACTGCCGTAACAGACTCAGTGCCTCGCATGCTAAGTTACACCTTTACCCTTGGACTTTATGTTGATCATCCTTCTAAGAAAAAAGGTAATATAGTAATTAAGGAAGATAATCATATGTAACTTAGGGATATAAATATTATTTTTTTTGGTGTCCAGGATATAAATATTTGAATGGTAGGATTCTAATTTAGTTTTATCTATAATAATAATAATAATAATAATAATAATAATTAGAATAACCGGTTTGATGATAAAGGGTTTTTTCGAATTCGAAAGAAGACTTTGCAAAATATATCTCAATAAATGATACATCATAAAATAGTATTTCAAGTAAAAAAGTACAGCTCATAAAAAGAATAACTCTCTGTATCTTTAGAATCATAACATCACTAAATATGCACTGCTACAAATATCTGCATAAGCTATGATATTTAATTTAGTACTTCTTTCGATTATACCAACTCGAGCATTGAAGTCCCTTCTTACAGGTGTATTCTCACGTGCAAATAACGAACTCAGAACATTAGGAATTCGAAACAACAGGATTGTAAAAACATTGTGTTTCCAACCAACTTCATCTATATATTCTTTTTTAAATAACTCTTTCTTAAAATTGAAATTAGGTGTGTCTAACTTAACCTCAAAAACTAATTCACGGAATAAAAAATGCCTCAGATTTATATGCTCTCATGAAACCATATCCTTAATAGATGCAAGACATGTAATTATCTTTAACTCAAAATGTCAAAAATACTTTTGAATAGGCATAATATCCAATCATATGTATCTCTTAATAATTTAAGATTTTGAGACAGTAATTATATAATATAATTTCAAAGATTATTATATGACTTAAACAAAATAGAAATTAATCTTTGTTAAAACAAATTTAACATAAAATTAAAAAAAAGTTTATATAAAAGTTTACGCAAACTAAAAAAATGTTTCGCGTGAAAAAATAAAACTTTTTACAGCAATGAAATTTTAATTAACATCATCAGATAATCCAATAAATTAAAAATAGCATATAATAAATATATACACGCTAGCTAGCCATGTATTTTGCCCCTAGTTGATCAAAATGCTGATGCAAGCTTACCTTTTTTCACTACAAGAAAGATGTCCGTTCCTGGTGGTTTTTTAGCGGCGATTTTATAAAATCCCCGCTAATCGTGGTTTTGCGACGGTTCATACAGTAGTTTTGAAAGTGGTCGATAAATAATTGGGTTTAGTAGCGGTTTTATCAAACACGTACTATCAGAATTATGTATGCTATTTAGCGGCAGTTTTCGCTAAACGTATTTTTTATGGCTATTATTTTCTAATCACTTTATTTATTTAAGTGTCTAATTTATAATTTTCATAATATATATTTACACATTAATAATAATTTTTCTATTAGCATGATTAGTTATTTTAAAACAGTTTATGAATTAATTTTTTTATTTAAGAAAACCAATTAAAATAAGTTTTTACTATAATTTTTAAGAAATTCTATAATCATGCAAAAAATATATTACCCAAGCGCATGCAACATGATATTTAAAATTAAACAATTAATATAAATAAAAAAAATAGTATTTCATATAATGCAAATCTAATTAATTAAAAAATATTGACTTTAATTTTTAGAGTTAACAAATTTTTTATAAATAATGAATAAAATATAAACCATAGATTAATTAGACCTCTTAATAAAAATATTAATAATTTAATTTACATCATTTAAAATAATGCACTATATGAATATTATAGAGACTTTCATATAAATAATTAGTATAGCGCTATATGTATTGAATATTAGGTTGCCTTGATGGAAGACATGCATGTGGGAGAAATTTGAGCATTTATGTCCCGGGTTCAAATCTCACTCACGGAGTTTGCGGTTATTCCGGTTTATCGGCACTTTAATTTGTAACATTAGATTGTTAATATTTGGCTTGCTACTTTATTTTATACAAGCTAAGAGCAATGACTATATATGTCGGCATTCAAACGTAGGCTTACAAGGATTGATTTATACGTATATATGCATCGAGTGTGACAGAGATAGAGAGAAGTGGTACACACTAATTTCTCTGTCTAAATTTAGTTATTCGTGGAGAAGTATAGAAGGGTCTATATAGATTGATGGCCCCATGGTTTTAAGACAAGGAAACAAAATCACCTCGTCTTCAACTTTCCACATTTCTATTTCTATGTCAATAGTTCTGGATTACTAAATCTTTTGTAGTAATCAACCAATGATATACAAATTGATAGGAGTTTCGCACGTTGTTGTGTTGTTAAGGTACGTTTACTACCTTTAAACCCCAAATCCAATGTCAAAACCAATTTTTCATCGAGTTTAATTAAATTTTACCATTTCACTCCATTACCCAAATTAAACCAAACTAATAATTATACTGAATTGGGTAAAAATATTTCCATAATATTTTAAAAATTATATAAATACACAACACCTGACTTTTAAATAAATGGTACAATGATATTCTTCTCTAAGTTTAACTCACCAGATCGTAAAGGAAAGAAGAAAATGAAAGAAAAAGAGAGTGAGAATGTGAAAAAAGATAATAAATGAACTAGAGGGGAAGGAAAAAAAGAAGAAAAGGATATTACGATCTGGTGAGTCAAACTTATGGAGAGACGTTATTGTACTATTTATTCGAAGGTCAGGGGCTATTACATATTTCACAAACGTTAAGAGTGCATTTGTATAATTTTTAAAGGTCAATCGCCGCTACATTCATGCAAGATTTACATTTTGTGGCAGTTTCAACGCCAAGTGATGCTTATACATTTTTAAATTGCAGCGGTTTGACAAAAACTGTCATCTTAATCTGTAAAACATGACAAAAATCGTAAGCTTAATTCATTTAGTGCGGTTGTCAGCCGATTTTGTTATTATTTATGCTGTGTGTCTCATATAATAAAATACTATCACTTATTTATTGGTTTAGACAAATTAAAAACTAAATCACAAAAATAATTCTCTAATTTTTTTTTTATAATTAGGTTCAAGAAAGAGTTCACAAACAACAAGCAAAGTCCGAAGCTATCTCAGTGGTAGCAACCAATCTCAATGACAGTCAACAACAAACAAAATTAGAAACATTGCAAGGCAATTCAAATATATAGCTAGCTGTAATAGAAGTAGCTCATTCGAAGTTGGTTCCGATCCTCATGCTCATCAACACCCTTGCCTGGTCTCATTCTTCCTCAATCTCCCATCATTGTGCCAGTTTGTAGTCAATTTGATGATCTCATGATTTACACCCTCCAAGTCCAATGAGGCACTGTCAAAAATCATTTTGTTCCTTTGCCCCCATATAGCCCACACCACAGCAAAGAATACAATCTCCCAAGGTACCCTGTCCACCCTACTAACACTTGCATTTATCCAAGACTCGAAACATTCTCTCGTGTTACCCGACCACACTCACTGGAAACCCCAGAAAGCTAATACTTCGCTCCACA
This sequence comes from Stylosanthes scabra, assembly GCA_036250425.1. Classification (NCBI taxonomy): domain Eukaryota; kingdom Viridiplantae; phylum Streptophyta; class Magnoliopsida; order Fabales; family Fabaceae; genus Stylosanthes; species Stylosanthes scabra. Next base: position 9,581 of record JASCZI010121285.1, on the reverse strand, counting down.
CTAACTAGGATTTGCAGCATCCAAAAAATAAATGATACACCGTCTCAACTGTTTCACAACAGAATACACAGTTAGACTCATTCTCATTCAACATTCCCAACCTTACTAATCTATCCCTAGTGTTTAATCGTTCTAGATTCACCATCCACATAAACACCTCCACTCTAGGCAGAACAAGACTCTTCCAAAGACTCTTAGCAAAATTAAATACATTTGATTCAACATCCCTACATTTATTTTTATAGACAATCGTGAGAAAGGAACTTATCGAATACTCCCCCCCTTTTTTTTTATCCAACTCCCAGACCCATATGTCCATCTCCTCCTTCTTCATATTCACCTTAGAAAGTATTTGTAGCATTCTTCTCAGGTCCTCCAATTCCCAATCTCCCAGCGTTTTGCGCCATTCAAAAGTCCATGTCCAAGTCAAGCCATGCTAAGAACCAAAATCAGTTATAAAGCCCTCGCGCCTTGCTGCCACTCTGTGTAAGTATGGAAATACGTCTTTGAGTCTACCTTCCTTTAGCCAAGTATCATCCCAAAACTTTGTTCTCCTCCCATCCCCTATTAGAATCCTAAGCCGTCTTGAAAGATTTTTCCTATCGATTTGCGACCATATTCCATCCTTCGATACCTTTTTCTGGTTCTGTAGTATCTCATTCGGCCTCAGATTGCTACACGAACACACTATCGACTTCCAAAGTGGGCATCCCTCCTTATCAAATCGCCACCACCACTTAAACAGCAAAGTAGTGTTTTTCAACGTTACGTCTCCTACCCCAGCCCTCCCAGCACTTTAGGCCGTTGAACAACATCCCATGCTATTGTCGGCAACCCCTTACTACCATCATTCTTACCCCAAAAGAACCTTGTCTGAAGGGAAGTAATCTTTGCAACCGCCTTCAGTATTTTAAAAAGGCTTAGGTAGTACATCGGCAAGTTATTTGATACTGATTTTATAAGGACAAGCTTCCCGGCCTTGGATAAGTACTTACCTTTCCAACTCTGTAGCCGCTCCTCAACTTTCCTAATAATTGGATCCCAAGTTTTCACCCTCTTTGGGTTAGCTCAAAGAGGGATTCCCAAGTAGCGCATTGGTAGCTCACCAACAGAACACCCCAAGACTCTACTAGCTTCCAAAGTTTCAGCATTATCACAATTAATCCCAATAATAATAGATTTCCCATAATTTATCTTCAATCATGTCATTAATTCAAATCCCCTTAGAATTCTCCTATAGTTTAGGAAAAAATCCATATCGCAAGGGCAGAATAGTATCGTGTCATCTGCAAATTGCAAGTGACTAAGGCTAATACTATCATTGCCAACAAGCAACGGCTTAATGAGGCCTTTTTCTCTGAGTATATGTATAGAACTATTCAGAATTTCATCAACTAAAACAAACAAGAATTGGGAAAGTGGATCACCTTGCCTCAAACCCCGCTGTAAATCAAAGGGAATTGTCGGGGAGCCATTAATAAGCGTGGACATTGATGCGGTTATGATGCATTTGCTAATCCAATGTTTCCGCAACTTGCCAAACCCCACTCTTTACAAAACCAAATCCATAAAGCTCCATCTGACCCTATCATAAGCCTTTTGAAAATCTAGCTTTATTAACCAAGCAGCTTTCTTTCGTCATCTTAGCCAATGAACAGTTTCATATGCAATCAGTGCTCCATCAACTATTCTTTGTCCACCAACAAAAGTAGCCTGCTCCTCACCCGCAAGCCCAGACATAAGAGACTATAATCTTCTCGAAAACAATTTTGAAATTACTTTATATAAGCATCCAACCATGCTAATCGGCCTGTAATCCTTGAGGTTATCTGTACCTCCCTCCTTAGGCGCCAGAGTAACCCAAGTTAGATTTGCGTTCTTTGTTAAGCTTCCTGTTTTGAAGAAATCCAATATTAGGCAAGTAAAATCGTTTCCAACTACCTCCCATAATTTTCTGATTGCTTTGAAATTGAAGCCGTCTAGACCCGGAGCTCTACTCGGTTCACAATCCCATACTGCATGCTTTATTTCCTCCATAGTTGGAAGTCGCTCATCCATTCTGCATCATGGGCATTGATCATTTTCACCATATTTTCCTGAATACTGATGTCAAAAAGTTGCTCCTCGGTATATAGTTGCTTGTAAAATCCGCTTATCCCATTCGTCACAGCTTCTAAACCTCTCAAAAACTTTCCATCAATGACAACACTTTCAATGGCATTCTTCCTTTTCCAATACTTAGCAGTAGCATGAAAGTACCGAGAGTTACGATCCATACCTTTAGCGTATCTTGTTCTTGACATTTATCACCAATATTCTTTTTTTTTCCCGTACCTATAATTAACCAGGCTATTCAGCGCTCTAGCCCTTGCAATAACGCACTCATCCAAATTGCCTATCTCCCTTAGTTCATCAACCTTTCTGACCTCAGACTCAATGCTTTCAATTTTTTTGGTCAATCATACCAAAGCATTTCTTATTCCATGATCTCAGTGGCCCTCTGATCATGCACATCTTCTCCACCAAATTCATACCTTCCAATCTCTATCATTCCTCTCTGACAATATCCACAAAGGATGGGTGGGATAGCCAGGTATCAAGGGTTCGAAAAGGCTTTGGGCCCCAATTCAAGACACTAGACTCTACCACCAAGGAACAATGATCAGAGAGAGCTCTTAGCGTACCTTTAAGTCTCAACATTTCCAAATCTTCCTGCCATTTAAGATCAAGAAACACTCTGTCAATTTTGCTGCATGACTCCCCGCTAAACCATGTGAATTTTCGGTCGCAGAGCTCAAGATCCACCAAGCTCAGGCTCTCTACCCATGAATTCTTGGCTGCATCTATTTAGCCCCATGCTTCCCTTTCTATCCTCCACTAACAGAATTTCGTTAAAATCCCCACCCCACATAAATGGAATCTGCCAAATTTATTTGATTGTCATCAATTCTGCCCAGAGCTCCAATTTTTCTTCCCTGCTATGCGCCCCATATACAACACATATCACCACTTCCTTTTTTAATTCAACTAGCAATCCTTTTATTGCAATCCACCTTCCCCCAATCTGAGTCGTTGTTTGTTGCAAAAATTCAGCATCCCAAATGCACAGTACACCTCTCGAGCACCCTTCCGAATCCAACACTACCCACTTGATAAATCCATATATTGTGTAAATTTTTTGGTTGAAAAAAGTGGATTTAGCAACTTATATTGTACTTAATCTTTGTGAATTCATGTCTTTGTGAAATTTTTCTTAATTAAGCTTAATTGATCAAAACATGCTTTATAGACCTTTAAATTGTTAAATTAAATTCACTTTTATTCCATTCGATACCTTGATATGTTTGTTTAAATTGTTTGAGGTTTCGGAGGTAAGGATGGCTTGGAAAGATGGAGAAAAACATGGAAAAGTAGAGAAGCTCATGGAGAAACAAAAGGGTGCTAGAAGCTGTCAAGGTCTGTATACAGCGTTGGCTGTGTACACAGTCTGCTGTGCAAGCTTGCTGTTTTATGTATACACATCCCTGTCATGATATTAATGAAATGCATGTTTTGGGCTATTTTGGGGGCCATTTTTGGCACATTTTTAGCCCTCAATACACTTATTGAAAGGCACAATTGAAGATATAAAAGGGGAGACAACATACAACTTTCATGATACCACAACATTACAACACTTTTTATTTTTAGATGACTTAGGTTAGGTTTAGTGGAATTCTAGAGAGAGAAGCTCCAACTTCTCTCTAGAATTCTTAGGGTTCTACTCATTTTCTCTCTAGTTTTAGAATTTAATATTGTTAAAGTTTAGTTCTTGATTTTATTTTCTTGTTCTACTACACTTTTCTAGTTAATCTCTCTTGTTAGTTTCCTTTATTTTGTTATTTGAGTTGATGAATACTTGATGAATTCTTTAATTAATGGATATTGGTGTTTTATGTTAGATTTTTGTTTGTTTGACATTTAATTACATGTTTCTAGTAGTGGATATTGATAGTTTTCATTATTGTTGTAATTTATGATGCTTATTGTTAATGCATGCCAAGTGTTTGACAAACTGCTTAAATTAGATATGGAGTAGATTTTATTCTTGATTTGGATTGAGATATTGGGTTCAATTGAGTCAATTTTGTGCTACTTGTTAGGTAAGTGAGAGTAGTTAATGGAGGATGAGTAATGACGCTGGGTTACAGAGAATGGCTACACAAATGAAGGTTAAACTTGACAAGTATTGGGAGGGCGAGGGCATTAATTATCTTCTTTTTGTGGCTGTTTTTCTTGATCCTCGTTACAAGCTTGAATATATTGATTTTTGTTTAAGTTGAGTGTATGGGGCTAAAGTGCAAAGTAAATGATAAAAAAGTTAAAGGATATCATTCATAGATTGTTTGAGTATTACTCGATGATGAATTCTATTCCAGATGGTAGTTCTTCTGATAGTTTCATCTCGAGCATTGCCTTTCAATCCAATGTTGATGTTGAGAATGCTAATGAGGAAGAAGATCGGATTTGAAGATGAATTTAGGTTGAAGGTGAGAGAAAAACAGGGTGAGGTTAAAAGGAATGAATTAGAAAGATACATGAAAGATGACGTCGAGGACAATATCCTTGGTTTTGATATCTTGCAATGGTGGAAGTTAAAATCAGAAAAGTATTATGCACTTGCTCACATGGCTAAGAACATCTTGGTCATCTCGGTATCAACTATTTCGTCTGAATCGGCGTTTAGCGTCGGTGGTCGTGTATTTGACCCCTTTAGAAGCTTATTGCATCCTTCCACAGTTGAGTCTTTGATTTGCTCTCAGAATTGGTTGAGAACTCAACCGAAGGTCCTTATATAAAATAAGAAGTTGAAGAACAAGAAAAATTTGAAGCTGGTAAATATTGTTTAAATTTTCTTATACTTTTAATGCTTTTAATTAGTTGGTTATTTGTTTTTCCTTTTAGTAACTAATACACTTCTTGTTATTTTTGTTATTATGGTTATTTGATATTGAAATGTCAGAACTTGCTAAGTTAAAAATTTCTTATGTTTCTGGTGGAGTTAGTGTTTGCAATACTTTGAGGTAAACACTTTGTTATTTAATGATTAATTTAACTTTAAAATTGTTCTCCTTTAATTTAATTTCTTATTCTTTATTCTATTTTTTTGTTTGTTTGAAGGAATCAACTACTCTCTGGATAATGAATGATGAACTTGTTTACTTGACTCTAATGAAGGCTATGGAAATGTTTAGACATGATATCTTGTGAACATAATCTAATTAATTTGAAAAATTTTTATTTTGGACAGACTTGTAAACATGCTGAATTACTTATAGTGTTTTGTTTATGTTTACTCTTTAGTTGTTTTTACTATTTGGTGTGGTTATGGTTTTATGGAATTCCTAGGTGTGTTGTTTGTTAAGAATTAAGGTGTTTTAATTGGGGGAAGACTTGAATGAGTTGAAATTTTAATTCAGAATTTAGTTATTATTTTTTTTACTTTTGTTTTGTAATTTTTTGAATTTTCCTGTTTAGTTGGGTACCCGATTACCCGAACCGAACCAACCCGCTCTTAATCGGGTTAGATTGGTTCGAGTCTAAGCATAAAAAAAGTAAAAACCGAACCAACCTGACCCGTGCTTACCCCTATTTCTATGGGTATGGCCTTCAATACAAGACCCAAATCCAGGAGGGAATGGGTAGGAGTAGTCCGACCCGCATGAATCCGTAACCTCTATTGTCTTCTTGGAACCGCACTTCACATTCCTCACCTCAGTATCCTTCCCCTCTTCACTATTAACACCCTCACTACCTGACGGGCCAACAATAGATTGAGGCCCAACCTCATCTTTGTTTCCTCCAGTATGATCTACTTCAGTTCCCTCTCTATCAACCTATTTTTTGGCGGTCCATGCCATTGGTTCTAAGTCCTCCAATGTTGGGTCAAAATAGGCTGTCGTTTTATCAAGCACACAGCCCACCGAAAATGCATGATCATCAAAGCCTCTATTTTGTGGAACCCTATTGACGTTACTCTCCCCCTCCCATAATTCACCTTATTAATCATCACATCTATCAAAGCTTCTGAGCCATCCCACCCCGTACCACTTCCAAAAATTCTCTCCAACTC
>JASCZI010121284.1:14773-41035 GCA_036250425.1 Stylosanthes scabra | reverse complement strand
AAATGCATGTTTTTGAGCTATAAAATTCAATTTAATTTCACTTTCATGTCATTCGATGCCTTTGATTTGTTTGTTTAAGTGTTTGAAGGTTTAGGAGGCAAGGATGGCTTGAAAAGAGTGTTGAGAGCTTGCATTTTGAAGAATCATGAGGAAAAGAAGCAAATGGCAAGTTGCCCAAGCAACTATAGTTATGTAGGCAATTCCTAGTGCACATGCCTCATTAAAAGTCATGTAACTTACTTAAAGGAAGCCCATTCTTTTTTTTAGCATTTTTTAGAGGCCCAATAGAGAAACAAGTGGGAATCACTCATATGACACTCAACGGGATCAAACAAAGGATCTATCTAGTTTTTCATTAGGTTTTTATGTTCATGTTTTAGAGAGAGAAACTCCAACTTCTCTCTAGGATTTTTAGTTCAATTTCAATTCTCATCTCAATTCTCACTTCCAATTGTTCTTAGGATCCATATTTGTTCTAGTTTACTTGTTGATTTCCCTTCATAATTACTCTAGTTATTTCTATTATTCTTGTTCTTGAACTAGTTATTGTTACTTGTGGATTTTGCTTTGATTAATGAATGTTTGAGGTATTTTTATAAATTGATTGTGTTTGTTATTATTATTCTTGCATTTACTATCAATCTATAGTAGTGGGTATTTGTTGATTGTTGATTTTCTCTTGATTCATGATGTTTATTTACTATGCATATCAAGTGTTTGATAAAATGCTTTGTTTAGATATGGAGTAGTAGATTTTCATTCCTTGGTTATGGGTTGACTACATGGATGCATTAGAGTTACCTTAGCCTTGTCTGTATGATAATTAAGAGTGGTTTGTGTTGATTTAGATGCCATTGATGCTAGTTTATCATTAATTCTATAATGATTGGGACTTATGAGCCAAGATGGATTATTCTTGTGTTCATTAATACTAATCTAGTGTCTTAATGAGTAAACTAGGACTTATGGCTATGAATCAACCAAGTTGACTCTTCTCATCAAGTGACAATAATGGTGAGAAGTTCACTCTAGGATGTTATCTATGTTTAGAGGTGACAAGGATAATGTATTCCATAAAACCCATGACCAAGGTACCTTAATTGCACTTGAATTAGCTTGTTGATAGCTTGCTTATCTCTAGTTCCATTTCTTGCTTAGTTAATTTCTTACATTCTAGTTAATCTTTATCTTACTTGTTTATGAATTGTTGCATTTAATTCCCTTGCATGATTTACATTCTTGCTATTGTAGTTGCTAGTTGAAAACTCTCAAACCCCATACTTTCCTAACTAGTTCTAGTCCTTTGTATTGATCATAAGTCCAAGGGAGAACGACCCGAGACGAAATACTCTCAGTTTTATTGATTTTCATTGTGACATCTTTTCTAAATTTGCTCACTCTTCGATCACCGGTTGAGCTATATTTACAACGCTATTATGACTTGATTTCTAAGAAAGAAATTCTTAACCGGTCTTGGGGAGTGCATCACCACTCTACTACGAAGGAAACTTACTCACGACAGTAGGAGAAAGCAAAACTACTCGACGGGTTGACGAGGACATCCTCGGTGAGTAATGCGGTGTTGGACTCGATCTTCTGGAACGATGTGATCTTTGAGCGAAAGTCCTTCCCTTATCAGATGAGCTAAGGGGTTGATCAGCCATTAGCGCCTCTATAGGGATCTCGTACAGACGATCAGGGTCAAACCTAACGCTATGGAGAGGATGAACGAAGGATTCATCATCAAAGTGATAACGCCTTATCTTGAAGGTTCCTAACTCCGCGTTGGCCTTTAGATCATAGTCCTCGAACTTCTCACGCTTCTCGTACTCGTAGTAGATGACGCCACTTTCCATCTATGCGTGGGGTAAAAGAAAGAAGACGGGGTGAGAACCTAACGTTCCCAGTCGATGCCTAGGTCAACTAAACTATCCTAGGGGCTTACGTCATGTAGGTACAGTTCATATATCATAGGGGAATAACAAGCATTATATTCATAGTAAAGGAAAGCAAGAAAACAAATACAAACAAGTCAATCAATCAATCAATCAACCTAGTTATGAAACTAGCATACACAATCAAATGCGCAAACAAGTATGATGCATGCCTGATCCTAGTGCAGGCCATGAGCTCATGCGTCGGTTGGCTTCCCGCGCCCGACGACTAGTCGGAATAAATCCCAAGAATGGTTTCTCAGCGACAACCATCATGACATCCGTTCATGTCAAGGCAACCCGTAATCCGTCCAGTACGTCCGTATGCTCCCATACGTTGCCGTGTAAGGTCTCTACCTTACCTGCGGCCAACACAAAATAGGGGTGAGGATCCTGTCACCCATATATAAGTCGCATTGCCGTCAGAGAAACAGATGATTGTTCGGAACACCAGGGCGCGACCCCTTAGTTCCACGAGAGTTATCATAACAACTCAATCAGAACAGTTACAACTCAAATCGGTTCCCAAAATCGTTAGCCGGAATATCTCTCTTGTAGCCGGAATCCACCGGACTACATGACTTAGTTGACCGATCGGTCTAACTCGACCCAAGTCCGATTAAACCAATACTTGGTCTAACTAAACCAATCCGTTTCAAGAGAAGAAGACCGGCTTTATACTGAACCCGTCCCCAAGAAAGGAACCTGGTTTGATCGCCCTCAGCCCATACTAAGTTGACCAAGTCAAATCGGTCCAACCGTCACGTCTAGGTTTATTATTCCAAATTTGGGACTTTACCTTTATTTACTCTTTTATGCAAAAATCTCCAAATCCTTATAATAAAAAGATACTAATAGTTTTTATCAAAATAATATATATATATATATATATAAACTTTATATAAAATAAGGCTTTATCTCTATACGTAATACTTTAATAAATGAAATACTTTTATTTGGTAAAAGATATTCTTTTGAATTTTCCAGAAATCATTTATCATATTAAATTAAATAATATAAATACACTTTATCCAAAATATATTATTTATTATGGTTTTTAGTTTATATTAAAATATTTTTATAACCAAAATTACTATATAAATAATATAAAATAATTTTCAGTATCTCTTTTTATATTATGAAAGTATATTTTTACTTATATATTTCCAGAACTAAAATACTTAAAGTAAATTACACTTTAACCCTTTTAATTTTCGAAAATACCCATAACATAATTCTATTTATTAAAATAACTTTATAAAAGCCAACTTTGACTAACTCCAACTTTATTATACTTATAATACATATATAATATCACCATAAAAATAGTTTAGAAAATAGACAACTTGAAATTACACTTTTACCCTTGCAACCATTTTCTTAAAATCTGAAATACACTAGTTTACAAAACGCACATAAATAATTCATTTCAAAACATTTTCGACCCAAAACAAATTTATTTTACTCCTAACACATATATCTAACTACAGTAAAAACAGTTTTGAAAAACATAAAGTTTAAATGATAATTCTGCCCCTTCTTGTACTTGTACATTTTTGAAAATACTAGTTATTAAATAGTTCATTAAAATAGTTTCACCTATCGATATCCTTAAATAATAAAATAATTTTGGGCTCATAACATACCCATAATATCACTACAAAAACAATTTTGAAAATATAATTTATTAAAAGACCCTTTTACCCTTTTTACTCATAAGTTAAGAAGAACACTTTTAATCACTTCAAAACTTATTTCTTTTCAACTCCAAGAAATAAACCACTTCAAATATATTTATTTAAACATTTCAATTCTGGAAATTTTATAAAATACATTTATTTACCTTTTTACCCTTTAATTGAAAATAGTTTTCTTCATACTTAAATATATTAGTTTTCAAGGAAACATAACTTAAACATCTTTTTGTAAAACATAATTTTATTAGTCTTTGCCAAAATTTCCTTTAAACCCTCGGCCATTTCATCATATTAGAGTTGATCATCAAAACTTTATTATCTCATCATAAGGCCATTTCGGCCATAAGGCATAAAAATGCCATATTCATACAAATTTCACTCAATATTTCAATCATCAAATATATCAATCATCATCATATAATATTCCACACATGCAACCATAGCATAACATTTTTCAAGCATTGATAACCAACATACAACTTCAAGTTTTAAACTTTACCAAGCCTTTTAGCATGTGAATGTTCATTCATCAAATAAATGATCAATAAGACTCACTAAGGACCCTAACCCCCTTATCTCTTGAAGATCACTTCAAATCACCAAAAATGAATGAAAATGCTCCTTGATGCCTCGGTTGAACTATAGTTCTCTAAGCTTGATTTCTAAACAAATATTATATGATAAAGCAAGGTGAGTGTGGGTTCTTAAGGATCATGAGCAAGATAGGTCTTGCACTTACCTTCACCAAAAACTAGAGAAAATGAAGGTAGAAGATGATGATGATGCTACGGTCTTGAAGAGGAGAGAAGAAATGAAGTTGTTAATGAGAAAATCCTTGAGTGATGATGATGGTGGTTTCAGATATGAAGAAAAGTAGGTGTAAGAGCTTGGTGTTGATATTTCTAAGATCATAGTGATGAAGAGGAGATTAAAAAGATGATGATGATGGGCTCGGTGGTAGTAGTAGTGGTGTTTAGGCTTGAGTGTTCTTCATGGTGTTCTTGGTGTTCTTGAAAAAAAGGTGGTGTTTGATCTTTGTAAGTAAAAGAGAGAAGGTGTTTTTGGTGTTTTTGATGAAGTAAAATCTGAATTAATGGAATGAATAAGAGAGAGGGAGTTCTGAAAATGAAGAGAGAGATTAGAGAATTTTTGTTGATAGTTTTTTGGTGGTTTTTGGTCAAGTGTAATAAGAATCGTTAAAGTGAATTAGTCTCAACATGTATAGGAGTGTAAATGAAGTAAAATAAAATAATTGGTTAGAGAGAGGGAGGAGTGTTTCGGATGGAGTTGGGAGCAAGGATACAAATTTTTGGTTTATTTTTGTATGAAGAAAGTGGTTAATTTTGGTGGTGTAATAGTAAAAAAATGATAAAATAAAATAAATATGAGATAGAAATAGATTATTATATGGATAAAGAATTTGTGGAAAAGAGAGAGAAATAGCTTTTAGAGTATTTGAGGCCATGCAACCAATAAGGAAAGAGCTTAGTGGAAAGTGTGTAAGAAAAATGTGAAAAAGTAAGAAAGAGAAAAGTAAAAAGGCATCTAGGTTCTTATGAGCATCTTAGACATTTTCGCTCCAAGTTTGGCGAGATGGTTAAGGGTTACTAACGTTTTCTACTGAAACATCATAATTCTACAATTCCGCCGTAATCGTCGTTTTACTGAAATTACGACCGAAAAACCCACGACGGAAACGAACATCGCTAAAACCAGTTTGAAATTCTCATCAAGAATTTCGCCACCCTCAAGCTAATATTTCGAACCTAATTAGGAAATTATAAGTTTCCTACGAAGAAATCTTTTTCAAGATATTCCGTTTATTCGAAATACGGTCGAAACGGTTAAACCGCCGCTAAAAAGCGTACCGTCACTAAAAACAGACAAATACCAAAACAGACAGATATCAATTCCAAATCACATAACAAACATAATTAGGGTAATCACATCCCCTAATCACGCCATAGTCATCAAACAAACACGAAAACATAGACAGTCATATGTTTCTGTCAGAAACCGGAAAGCAGAAAGACGGGGTCTTACAATTTACCCCGAAAATCAATTTCGTCCCTAACCTTATTTTTTGGTTAAAATGGTCCCTAAACTTTTATTTTGAATTAAAAACGTCCTTAAAAATTTTTATTACCAAAATACTCTTTTGTTTTAAAATCCTCCTAAATGTTTCCAATTTTGGAACCACAACCAAACACCCCTTTGCGTCCTCTTCAAAACCCAAATGTCAAAATCCAATCAAAGAACAACCCGCTTTTCTCTTCTTTTTAAAAAACAAATGCTCTTAACTGATCAATACAAGTTTGACACACTTCATAATGCCGAAACCATCATCAACCAAAATGTAAGTTATATGAATTACATTCTTCAGCTTCATAATCAAAATACATATCAGAGCTTGGATTATTTTATGAAGACCTTTTGAAATTGATCAGTGATAGAACAAACCCCACTACCTATTTGCGGAAAAAAATGAATTACATTCTTCAGCTTCATAATCAAAATACATATCAGAGCTTGGATTATTTTATGAAGACCTTTTGAAATTGATCAGTGATAGAACAAACCCCACTACCTATTTGCGGAAAAAAATAGCACAATTCCCATCTCAACAAATAACAGAAGCAAAAGCTAATTATAAAGCTAGTAGATGAAGTACTTGTGAATCAAGAGAACCGCGATAAAGTGGTAGCAAGCATTGGGAGAGCAACTGTGGTTGATCCAAGAAAATGCGTGACCATAAACCGCGATTCCGAGTGCACGCCCTTCCTTATCCTGCAACTCCACGGCGTCCATTAATCGCACACAGCGCACACTCCACTTCGTCCAAAACGACTTCGTCTGGCGCCAGCTCCACTCGCAGCTCCGTAATTGCAGTGGCCAAGGCTCTGGCTCCACTCCTGATCGTATTGGAAACCTCGTCTTCGTCAGAGTGGTGGTGGCACATGAGCTTGTGGCGGTTGAAGAAGAGGGCGGCGATACGAGAGGAAGTAGCCGAGGGGCGGTGGTGGGAGAGGAGGAGGAGGAGGGCAGCGTGGAGGTTGTAGGAGTGAGAGAGAGCGGGGTGGTGAAGGAGGAAATTGTGGGCGGTGGAGCAAGGAGGAGAGCAGCAGAGGAAAGGGGTTATGTGAATGGGAGAGTGAGGGAGGAAAGAGAAACAAGAGGAGCAGTGAGAGAGAAAAAGGGGTATTTTGGTAATAAAAATATTAAAGGATGATTATAAATTAAAATGAAAGCTGAGGGATCATTTTAAATAAAAAATAAGATTAAAAACAAAATTGATTGTTAGGGTAAATCTGGGACCAAAACAATAGTTAATCTAAATGAGGGTTTAGATTAAATTGTGTCTTAAAGTAAAAGGTAAAACTATTATGCTTTTAATGTTTTAATAAGTATGCAATACATTTTTTTTAATAAATGCTAGTGGAAAGTGTCTATTAATTCACATTTTTATACATTAATTAAGAGAACTGAAAATAAATTCAAATGGTAAATATGTTACAATTAAATTTAACTATCATTAATTAGTTCAATTTTTGTTTTAACAAAATAATTTTTTTAATAGTTGATATAGTAAAGGATATTTTGGAAAAAAATTTGGACACCAACTCTTTCTCATATCCCCAAGATGATATATATATTACAAAACTCTTTTCTAATTAATTACATTAATATATTCTTAAAATGCATTTTAACTAAATCTTTTAAATAATAATAATAATAAAATAAAAATTTAGCTAGAATTTGTTTTATATATTATTAATAACCTTTTGTAAAATTTTCTTTTCATAAATACATATTGAACACATTAAAAGTCTAAATTTTATATTTTTTCATAAAATATTCTCCATCAATATTTTTAGCATATATTTAAAGGACATATTTTATTACTAAATCTTAAAATAAATTCAGAAATGCTAAGCTACCAATACTTTTTATCAGCATTGACTAATACTTTATTTTTATATTATTAAAATTTAGAATTTAAAATTTAGCGCGGAAGTATCTAAAATATTAACCAAATATTAAATATATAAAAATGATTAATTATTAAGTATTTTATTCCACTAAATTTAATAGGTTACGTAATATACTATATATTTTTAGTTATAAAAATAATTCTGACGGCGGCTCCGAGACCAGTTCGGAAAAAGCAGTATTTCGTTGTAGATAATTTTGAATTAGTATCACAGGAACCGTGCCAAATTTAGTTAAAAAGGTGTATCACAGAATTGAACTAGTTAAAAATATCGAGTACTGGACTCGGATCATTCTTCCTATAAACTGAAAATTGAAATTTGCTTTTGATTGAGAAAATGTTTGGGTTGCAGTTGAGTTATGAGAGCAGAGAAAGTAAGATTACAATAATAAAAGATCAGTGCTCGGCTATGAATCGAAGTATTGTGCGTCGATCCACCAAAGTTATAAGGACCATTTTAACATGTCCCTAGTTAATTATCTAAAAGAATAGACGTAATTGTATGGATTTGTAAAATATCTTAATGCATCAAAATTAAACTATATATATATATTCTAACAAAAATACTCTTTTTTTTACTTTAATTTAAATTTTCTGCTATATTTTATTATGAGAAACGTTACATGGCCAGTAGAATTTATTAATTTTTAGCCAGTAAATAACCAGTATATATTTTACGTCCATGACTCAAGTAGTTTATACATTTATTTATCTTATTTTATATCCATATTTATTATATTTTGAATATATATTTTTTATATATTGTACTTATATTATATATGTTTTACATCTATATTTAATATATTTGCTGGTGATAATAAATTAATTTCGGCGAAGAATTTCTCCTACGGCTTAACGCGGACACCTATTAATTGCAGCAAAATTATAAGCAAAATCTATTGGTCTTGCTCAAATAAATTATCACATGATGGCTAATGAGTAATGAGAGAAGAAAAATAGAGAGAAGTGGTAATAATGAGGCGCAGCCATTGGTTGAAAGATGCAGAGGAATGAGAGAAAGCCACGTGGCTGATCCAAGGTCATCGGTGACACCATGCTCTCGTCACTACACCTTAGAGTTCCCAGTTCCCAACACATCAAAACACCGTACGCTCCGTCATTCCCATAACAATTCCGTTTCAATGGAGTGGTGGGGTGATTGCTCCTTCCGTCTTGATTCGCCGACTCAGTCGCCGTGTAATGCTTACCTGCTCCTCCTCCGATCTTTCTCCCTCATCCCGGCCTGGCACTACCTCGTCGCCGCCGCCCTCTCCCTCCTCACCTTCCTCTACAACTTCATCGAGTGTCATTTCCTTCATGACCTCTTCTCCGGATTCTCCGGCGATCCCATCCACCTCACCTACCATTCCTCATCGGAAATCTACGAAGCTGTTGTCTCCAAGTGCCGCATCCTTCATGGCAGGTCCTTGCTTTGCCAGTTTGCTTTTATTCATTTTCCGTGATTTTCTCGGTGCCCAAACTCGTGTAGTAGTTGTTAGATATATAACAATTCATGCGTTTCTGCTAACTGTTTGGTGACAATTGTGATAAAACAATTCATATGGCTCCTCTTCTTGTTAGCTTAATTAAGCTTTTGGAGAACTTATTCCTGATATTAGATTTTCTTTGATTGAAATGTCTAAAATTAGAAGGGTACAAGAGGGGTGTTCTAGATATATAATAGTTAACTTGGCCTCTTGTTATCTGTTTAAACTTTGGGAGGAGTGAGTTTACCACAGACTTGGTTCCTCTTGAATGTTGATGATTGTTGTTTCTTTCTTATTGTTTTGTGATTATTTTTGGTGTGAAAACAGGTATTTGGCGACGCCCTGGTTGTCGAGTCCGCATATTCAGACTTGTTTCTTGAACTTCTTTGGCAGGCCTCCCCGTTTCAGCTACAGAAGGTCATTCTTCATACGTTTCTTTGGGGAATTGAAATGTTGTTGTTGTTGTAGAGAAATATTGGGTATATCTTTTTCATAATCGGGGTGAAAAATATCTGTGTTGTAAAGCTCATACTACTCTGTTTCATAATGATAGTCACTTTTAAGTTTTCATTGTGATACATACTTTTTGAATCAATATAAAAAAGTACAAGTGACTATCATTGTGTTGTGATTGCTGAAATATACACAATGTTTTATGGTGGTGGAGAGAGGGTCATTGTGTTTTAGCTAAATACCGTGTTTTAACAATGACCACGCTGAATCATCTAATTATGAAGCTTATGTTCTTCTAGTTGTTTCCCTTTCCTTCTGGTGTTAGTTGAGGTGCATAATTGCACATGTTTTATTATTGGCTTCATCTGACAATTGCCCATTATCATCTTTCAGACAACTGTTTAATACTTCTGATGGTGGAACCATTGCTTTGGATTGGTTAACGAGTTCTGATGGTATATATCAAGTATTGATTTTGTTTGTTCTGAGCGTGCATGCTTAATTTGAATTGCTAGCTATATATTAATATGAAGACCTACAGCCTAAGACATCCTCCCCAGATCTTTCTGATTTTTGTGTCACATCGCTTTTCAGTTTCCGGTGCTGATCTTCGTATGCAAGATGTTTCTATAGATGAATCAACTCCCATTGTTGTAGTGATTCCTGGTCTAACAAGTGACTCTTCATCTGCTGTAAGTTCAAGTGTCTTTTTAGTTATATGGCATTGGTTGAAACTCATTACTCTGGTGCCATATGGCTGTTATGTGACAGGCTTGTGTTGTGGTATAGTAATAACATTTACTTAACAATCCAGTGTCCAAATGTCATTTTATTATTATTACAAACCTGATTTGATAATTATTTTCATCTGGCTGCACCAATAGCTTTTACTACATTGCAACACGTTACTAACAGGACATCACTGTGTTATCAATTGGGTTTTAGTTTGAGGTCCTTCACTTTTCTCAAATTGAGAGCATATGTTTTCATGTACGTCTTTTGTGAAGCTTTAAATAAAACTTTTGCATATTACTAAAACACCTCAAATACTACATGACGCTCATTAAGGTCCTCAAAGTGCTGCCTTGCCATTTTCATTAAGTGTTTCAACTAAGGGCGGGGACTGAGGACATTTAAATCTCAATTTATGACCTTATTGGCATTTGATTTCCCTACTAGTTCAAGCTAAGAAGAACTGAAACAAAGACAATACCAGGTTCACATTTGATGCGTTGCACGCTAAGGTATTATTGCTGGGGAAAAAAAACCCACTAAAAACAAAAAACAAGTTTCCCTAAATGTTATTTGTTAAAATGGAGAAGCATAGTGGATACTATTGACTAACTGCACTATCATTTATGTTTTTTCTTTTGTTAGGCATCATATATACTACATGTCCCTCTGTAGTCTGTACCCTATGGAATGTTTTAAATTTCTAATTTTCACTTCTTTTTCTTGAATCTTGATTAGGAGATTTGTTTATATTATAATGATGTCTTATAGTTTAATTCTCCTTTTTCGTTTTCTCTCTGTTAGTATCTCAAACATCTTGCATATCATACAGCAAAGTGTGGATGGAACATAGTTATCAGTAACCACCGAGGACTGGGAGGTGTTTCAATCACGGTTAGTTGTTCTGCAAGCTGGAAATATATTTTTAACAATACCAATCTAGATACATTTTGAATACATAACTGGAAAGTTGTTTACATAGTAGACTCATTCACAGCTACATTATAATTTCACTTGCACATCTAAATCAACCTAAAATTTTAGGCCATTTTTGGGAATGTCATAGAGGGTGGAAGGAATTGGCTCAATAGAATAGAAATAAGGAGGGGAGCAGAAAACATCATGCCATCCAATAAGGGAATGGAACAAAACTGTAACCATTCCTTCCTTGAGCCCCCTATTTGGAGGGTCCATGAAGAGAGTTTGAGTGGCAAGGGAGAGTCAACTTGTGCCTCTAGAGCCATTCCACTCCGACCTTTAAAATCACTCACGAGCACACTTTTTGTAATACAAGCCACTGCCTTCCTTGCCATACCTCCATTATTCTTTACTTAGCCTTAATTTATTAGATGAAGTCATATGAATAGTTATTATACATCTACAATTGTCTCAGCACCCTACCAAATACCAGTCAATTATCAATTTCAAAATTTACTAAGTAAACTCATTAGATAAGTGATTTGTGCTAATCAATGTGCAATTAAATAGAGAAGGAACAATTTTTTAAAACTATAAAGAGGTTATAAGAACACCTTAGAACATGGGATCAACAGCAACAAAATACTGGCCTTATATTATTTTTCCCTATTCCTTTTGTTAGGATGTTGATATTCTTGTAAATCTAAATCTCATGAACATGTTAAGCTATAACAGTTTTCTTGCCTTCTTCCCTTACTGATGTAATCTTTTTATTTAAATTGATCCAGTCTGATTGTTTCTACAATGCTGGATGGACTGAGGATGTCCGTACGGTGGTTAAATATCTCCACAATGAACACCCCAGGACACCTTTGTTTCTTATTGGTACTAGTATTGGAGCTAATGTTCTGGTAAATTTATCGCTTCAATTGTTTTGTAATTCTTACATCAACTGCCTTCCCATTACTTGCTTGGGTTTTAGTTAAATCATTAAATTGCTCACTTTAAATGCTATAAACCTAGAAATTTCATATAATGACCTGCATCTTCTAGTGCCATTTATACCATGAACCTAAGAGATACTGAATTAGTGTTGATATTTCTTGCTTTTTGCACTGGTCCATATCTCTTCTGAACTATGATCTATCCTAATTGGAGCCTGATCAGAGTTTCCTACTTCATTGACTTATTCTATGCTATGATCAGTGACACATACTCTGTCTACTTTTCAATTACTATTCACCTAGGAGTTTATATTATCATTGACTTATTCTACATTGTGTCATTTGTGTTAAGAACTTGGTTTCAGCACTCCACTGTTTGATTTGGAAAGTTATTTTCAGGTAAAGTATCTTGGTGAGGAGGGTGAGAATCTTCCTATTGCTGGGGCTGTAGCTATTTGCTCTCCTTGGGACCTTTTGGTTAGTATTTTTTTATTTGAAAGTGACTCTTTAACATTGAATCTGAATGGTGTGAGCTAGCTTACTGCTAATATCATGCCATAAAAAATCACTGTAAAGTAGGCTTCATCTGAAGTTTGACCCGGTATAATTCTTTGAAGATCCCATTCTTTTAACATTTATTTTGTAATGATGAATTGAAAATTATTGGTAAAAGGGAAGACAGACATTTCTGATGAAGATAAAGACATTTTTAGTATGGAAACATAGGAACATAATAGAAATTGTTCTGAAATTTTGGATTAAGGTTGTTCTTTTAGGATTTCAGAGTACAAGTTATATGTGTTTCAGGTTTCAAATTTTGTTGCATATTCTCATTCATATAATTGATGAGGTTTTGTTGAAAGTTTAAATTAATTTTTGTTTTTCCTGTTATGGTATCTTAAGTGGATGTCATGTTACCCGTTCTATGTTTGCAGATAGGTGACAGATTTATAAGTCGTAGGCGTGTGCAAAAGTTTTATGATAGAGCACTAGCTGTTGGACTTAAAGGATATGCAAAACTGTATGTTTTTCACCTTCTTAATTGCGTTTAAGTATATTCTTGATTAGCTTTTGATATTCTGTGTATAACACTTCATTTCAGTAAATGGTAATAACTTATATTGTAGTTCTTATGACTTAGTGAAAAATTCAGGCATGTATTCAGATGAGGAGTTTCTTTGTAGTATATAACTGGACTTCATTTGCCATTTTCTCCTACAATCACTGCAGGCACCAGCCTCATTTTTCTCGGCTTGCTAATTGGGAAGGGATAGAAAAGGTAGCTTTCCTCTCTATAACTCTGTATAAACTGCTATCAGTTTATCAGTATCCAATTTTATGCTAGTCAACTCTATAGTGACCTATATTTTTTCAGTCACTTTCAATTCGAGATTTTGATCACCATGCTACCCGCGTTGTTGGGAAATATGAGGTACTTAAATATAACTTAAGATTTGTTAATCTTCTACCTTCTCCTTTAAGTCTTACCTCCTCCTATACCTCCTGTTGGTTTCCTAAAATCGTTTTCTGTTTAGACGGTTGATACCTACTATAGACGCTGCAGCAGTGCTAATTATGTGCAATCTGTTTCGATTCCACTTCTCTGTATTAGTGCTCTGGATGATCCAGTCTGTACTAAGGAAGCTATTCCCTGGGATGAATGCAGGTATGCCGCTTGTTTTGCTTGGTTCTAATTCTCATTTGCTTTCTGTTCAGTTTTAATCCTATACTCTTTTTAGGGCAAACAAGAATATTGTGTTGGCTACTCCAAAGCATGGAGGACATCTGGCTTTCTTTGAAGGAATAACTGGATCTAGCCTGTGGTACTTGACTCATTTTTTACATCTGATTTGTCAGCGTTTTCTTACATTTGTCAAGCTTATTCTTTAATATAAACATTTTGTGTTGATATATTCATTAACATCAATATTATATTTTCTGCTTGCATTGGTATGATGGAGTGTAATTTGCGCTAGCTGTTATTGAGCTTTTGCTGTGTTAGTTTTGGTTGTGATTGATTTTTATTGTATTTTCAATCATTGGAACATCCAGTTTTTAAGGGTTCAATTCTTGCAACTCTCTTAAGTGTTGGTACTTGATATCATCTCTTTATTGCTTGTTTCAAGTTGTAGCATAAAGGAATTTTTACACGGCAATTCTTTAACCCATCTTGCAGGTGGGTAAGAGCTACTAACGAATTCCTCGATGTGCTACATTCTAGCCAATATATGCACGTGCAGAAGGAGGTAAAGATATTATCATGTATTTAAAATCATACAATTTAATAGGTTATTCATCCTCTTGTATTCTATTTTTAATACAAAAATGTTCAGGCAATACTTTGTAGAGGTTTTACAATAAAGATTGTACAGATTTTTTTGAAATTGTTTTAGAAAGTGATAAGTGTCTTCTTGAGATTACCACAATCTTAGTTAGCATGTATTGTGTAAAAGTCAAATATGTACAATCTATACAGCATTCTTCATCAAATGTTATACTCGTTTTGTTATTACATAGATGATGTGCATCAGTTAGTTGTGTTTGAAAAAAAAAGGGGGGGGGTTATATTCCCCTTGGGGCATGAGACTAGCATTTCTACTGACTGAAATTGCTGTTTTCTCTGTTAATGGTGATGCAGATCTCTAAACCAAGTACACCATTGGTAACGTCAATCGATCAGGGCCCTTATGTTAATGTTACGGACGATAGAATGGTGGCTGCACTGAACAACGAGCCTAGCACTGACAATGTTGAAGAATTACATGCAATACAAGAGGATAGCGCTCATCATGATACGCATGACAATAAGATCCCAGAACATAAGGTTAATGAAAAAGATGACCCTGTGGCTAATGCAAAGCGTGGAAGTTCCTCTAGAATGGCTCGAACAGGTAGTAGTGCACACAACTCAGTTCTAAATGATGTAACAACACCTTTCAAAACGTACCTAGGCCAGTTATCTCGACAAAGTCGATGGTCAACGTGGTTGCTTGTTTATATTGCCATCGCCACAAGTTGGCCGCTGGTTGGTTCAGCCCTACAAGTTGTGTTCGGGAAAAAACTAAGGAACTCAGTCAGAAGATAAATTTATGACCACGGAGGTTATTGTTGTATTTAGAGGGTGATTCTTTGTGTAACAGTAAAGTTACTAGCTTCTGATATGGAAGAATTCAACCAGTGAAAACTGAAAATATAGCCTCTCCGCATAGAATTGGGGTAAGGATGCATATTATTCTTTTCAAATCCCATTGATCTGGTGTACTAGTCTGCCCTATATATGGATCTTATTGTTGTATTTGATTCTGTAGATTTATGAAAATAAACATGTACTATTATTCTTTGAGTTGCTAACATGCCATCTCTGCATTTCCAAGCTTATGTCGAAATTAATTAGTATTTATATTTCTCATTTAAGCCATTGGTTTTTATCAGTTCTTTTGCTTCGCTGCAACAGAGCGGTACAAAAGTGATGGTTAAAATGATATGAGATTGAGTAACATGCTACCATGTGTGAACCAAAAATAATGTACGTCATGTAAAGAAAACTGTTACCCAACGTTTACAAAGAAGTTAACATACAAGGATAATAATTGCCATTCCATAATAATAATAATAATAATAATAATAATAATAATAGAAAGACTACGGAACCAACACATTATAACTAATAGGGAGTCAACATATATTATAAATGATAAGTTATATAAATTTTGGATGATAACTTATTGTTGCATATATGAGTTACAGATGATAACTCATATAAGCTTTGGATGATAACTTCATTATTGGCTCCCTATTGGCTCCCTAATGTTGGTTGTAGCATTGTTCATAATAATAACTAGAATACTCCTTGGATATCGAATCGACATGCATGTCTATTTTAATTTTTTTTTATGATATTATCTAAATAACTAAAATACTTAAGATTAGTGATAGACTTATTACGTCTTGTTTTCTAAATACATCTTGTACAAAACACAAATTGAAAGGAATGTTGTTTATTTTTCACTAATTCTACTTGAACAAGTGGTTTTCGCCAACCAAGTGCAATCAAGTGATTTATTTCTATGCTAAATAGAAAATAATTTCGGTGTCAAGTAGAACTATATTTAGGTGCACTTTTTTATACTATTTGACACCGAAATAATATTCTATTTAGCATAGAAATAAATCACTTGGTTGTACTTGGTTGGCCAAAACCACTTGTTCAAATAGCCTTACCCTTTATTTTTTTATTAAAATTAAAATTTTTAAATTATTTTCCAATCACTAAATCATAATACTTTTAGATCAACTCACTAAATTAGATACTTGTTAATTAATTAACCTATACTTTTTTGGTGACCTAATTACCCTATACTTTCATAAAAGAAAACTTAGCCGTACACTTGTTAGGTTTAATAAAAATTCAAACATTTTTTAATTAATAAAAAAAAATTTTAAATTTTTATTTTCCTTTCAATTTTATTATGATAATATTATTGTAATTGAAAATTAGATATTTAATTATTTGTTTTGATTTATTCATTATTTATATTTCCTCCAATATTTTATATTCAAAATTCAAAATTTTTAGTTTCTCTTGCTTCCACTACTTGATATTTGTCAAGCACTTATACTAAACACTTATTAAGCAATGAACTATTAGAGCAACTCCAATGCAAGCAAGTTTGAGTTTCTCTTCTAATTTTGTATGAGAAAAAATGAGTCTCCCAGCGTTGGAAGAAAATTAGGGACCGAAGAGAGAGAAGGTCGAGTCCCTCTAGGCAGGGACGAAGAGAGAAAAGGTTTCAACATTAAAAAGCAAAAAATAAGAAATATAATATTAAATAAAAAAAACTATTAATAGTTTAATTATATTTTGTTTCATTCTACTCATTTAGCTATAAGTTTTGAATTATATTTTTCTATTGTCTATAAAAAATATTATTTTTTATTTTTATGTTATTATTAATTATAAAATTATTAAATTTAATAATAAATTTTATAATTTTTTCAATTAAAAATATTATTTATACATCAAAATTAATAGTTAAAATAAGATATCATATATATTATTTAATCATTTTAATATATATATTTAATATGAATTTTATATTATGTACTTATATTATGTATTTTGTTGTTATTTATAAAATTATTAATTATTTATAATAACACATTATTTTGAATCTACACATTATAATAATATTATCGAGAAACAATTTATAATTGAATTATTTATTTTATTTTAATTAATTAGATAAGTGGGGCCGCAATAGAGACTAATATAAGTCCCTTGCATTGAAGAGGAGAGGGAAGGTTTGAGTTCATATTTAACGCAAAAGCTGATGTAGAGTTATCTTTTATGACAGGTGGGTCAGGAATAGAGACCGGGGACAGTTCCCCACTAGAGTTGCTCAGTGCTCTCTTTTTATAAAGAGGGGATTAAAAAAATTAAAATTACTCAACTATTTTGCAATCACTAAATTATAGTACTTTTGGATCAATACACTAAATTACATACTTGTCAATTAAATAACATATATTTTGATAAAAGAAAACTTAGTCGTGCACTTGTTAAGTTTAATAAAAATCCAAACATTTTTTAATTAATAGCCAAATTTTCTTTTAATTTTTATTTTCCTTTCAATTTTATTATGATACTATTATTGTAATTGAAAATTAGATTTTTATTTGTTTGTTTTGATTTATTCATTGTTTAGAGCAAGTTACTGAAGTAAATGAAATGGACACTAAAATTACCCGTTTACACCATTCTCTCCAATATGATTCGATTACACTTTTTGAACTAAATCAATGGAAACCGTGGCAGGGTGGCAAGTTTTTATGAAAAAAAGCCAAACCCTGCCACGGATTATGTGTGGCTGTTTTGCAAAGTTGGAGAAAACCATGGCAAGGTGGCAAGGTTTTAAGAAAAAAGCCAAACCCTGCCACGGATTATGTTTTATTGTAGCAATTTGATAGAAAACCGTGGCAGGCTTCCACGGATCTTTCACAAATTTTAAAAAAGTGGAATCCTGCCACGGTTTATGTGTACTTTGTGCAAGTTTCGAGTGGTATAAAAGGTCAAGCAAGTAGTTAGCATATATTCATTAAGTGGTGTAGTGAGTTTAAAAAAATGGAAAGTGATGAAAGTTTTGTTGCACTGGTACATCATGATGGTAGAATTAGGTACAAAACTAGAGAGGGTGTTAAATTCACCGATAAGAGTCCAGCTAACGTTTTCATGACCACGAGGACAACATTAGTAGATCTGCAAGGTAGCATTATTAGGAAGCTTGGTTTGGATGGAAGAAAGCGGGTTAAGATATATTATCGGATTCCGGTTTCCGTCGTGGCTCAGGGTGTGAAGTATGGGTGTCTTGCCGTTGAAGGGGATGATGATTTACAAATTCTATTTCATTGCCAAAGGCAGTTTCCCGAGGTTCGAACGACGGAGCTATTTGTTGAGATAGCTGATTCGCAGCGACCTCATCCTCCTCCCCCATCATCTGATCGAGCCACTGCCAATCCCTAGCCGTGGTCCTCGTCCCGACCATACGACGCCTATCTTGGCGCCTGTTGTCAGACACATTGTCAATCTGAGTGGCCTGAGGTGTCTCAGCAACCCTCTGAAACGCCTCAGCAGGGATCTCATCTGGGGCCTCGGGTAAAAAGCATCGGCATGAGCTATATACCTCTTCCAGGTACCTCAAATACTCTGCTGATGGTCCCGGGTCCTAGGCCTCCTCAACTACAAATGTCTGATCATGTCTCGATGCCCATAACCCATGCCATAACTGATAAGTAGTAGGAAACCACCTGTCACCACCTCTCCCATCCTTCGGATGTAAGAAGTCGATGTTAAGCGGGCGATGGGGGTAATTTTGCACGCCACCAAACTGTGGTATCACCCTATCCACCTGGTGCCACTCAATAGAGCCAAAGTAGATAAGAGGACACATTGCAGTCCACAACCCCATGTGCTCCGCCCGCCAAATATCCGGATTTGCAACGAATACCACCTTCGGTGTCATGTATGGACGACATACAAACTGCAAAAAAAAACATAAATTTAATTAAATGTAAATAACAAAGCAGAGCAACTATAAACAAAGAAGGCAAGGAGATAAACCAGACATACATCACGGTGTGTCATCCGGTCAAGCATCGTCCGAAACTGGAATACCCTCAGGTCCCTCTCGTCCGATGTCGGCAAATACCTGGCCCACCTTCACATGTTACAACATCTTACTCAGTATACAGCCATGGATAGCACAAACATAGTTAAGTTCCATATAATAAACGTTTGGAGCTTACCTAGTTGCTACGGGCCAATTGAACTGATCGAACCCGTATGATCTGAGGCTAGGAAACCTCCAGAATATCCAGCTCTGCAGGAGCTGCAGTGGCCCTGCAATGGCAACCACATTCCTGTTTGAGGTTCGACAAAGATTCCGGTACAGCCAAGCCAACGTGGCGGAACCCCAGCTGTATTGCCCAAGATCATCCAGCTGATCCACAAATGGGAGCCATCTGAGAGGAACTCGGGCAGCTGTCTTGTCACCGAACAGCTTAGTGGACAACAACAACATGATGTAGGCCTGTGCGTGCCTGCGGACCTGGACCTCAGTGGCATGATCGGGCACCTCCCCGAAGCTGGTGGTCAGCCATGAAAACGTCATAGTGCATGCATCAGCTGCCTCCGGTGGGGGCATCACACCAAATATCTCCTCAAACCACTCCCAACGGGGTTTCTCCCTCCCGTCATGCATCCATGTATCGAACTCATAAAGGCATCCAGTAACAGGTTCTCCATCGATCGGTAACCCCAACTGGTAAGCTACGTCCTCTAGGGTGATGGTGCACTCTCCCCAAGGCATGTGGAATGAATGAGTCTCAGGGCTCCAGCGCTCCACAAAAGCGCTGATGAGGGGCTCATCGACCTTGAACCACGCATCACACAGCCGCGCAAGGGGGAGCAGACCCGCTCCAGATAGGGCTCGGCGCGTGGGTCGAGGTACATAGGTTGCTGCCTCCTCGCTGTGCTAAGGCATCTAATCGGCTGCAATCATAAGATAAACAAAAATAAACCCTTAATACACCCTTAATCATAAATCCTACGCTAATTACTTTTAATATAATCCTATGCTTAGTATAATCCTATGCTAATTCATATGCAGATAATAATTAAGCTTTAACCCTCACGTAATTTAAATTCTAAATTTAATAACTGTTTTATTCCTTCAGCTCTACAACACTTTTAGTGGAAAAGTTCAAATGTGACAGTGACACTAATAAACTGATCTTATTTCTAATTTAAACTCAGACATTCATAACATAAAATTATCAAACATGCCGAAACAGACTAAAGCTAACCATAATTATTACATTTAACTAAGTTATAATAATACGAATAACATGCTAAAATATATGTAAAGCTAAATATAGATATATAGTTGTCACTACAAAGCTATATCATACACACAATAATTCAACAATATTCATGTACAATATCAATTTATTTCATTAAATTTAAACGTACTTCTCGATTGACGTTCCTGGAAACATGCACAATGCTGTCGAGACGATACAAAATATTCCTATCGACGGCGGCGATCTCCTCAAGCGTTGGTTGAGCCATCACCCTTTTTCTCTCTTCCTTCTCTCTAACTCTCACTCTCTCCCTCTAAAACCAAAACAATAAACAATATGAAAAATGGAATGGGGTGCCACGGATTTTGAGTTTTTATAATGACCAAAATCCGTGGAAGGGTTGAGGGGTTTTCTTCAAGCTGATTTTCTTCAAAAACCGTGGAAGGTTCAAGTTGTTTTTGGAGGTATTCATTCATGGAAAAACCGTGAGAGGGGTGCTACGATTTTTTTGAAATTTAGCCAAAATGCAAAGGATCCGTGGAAGGGGTTCTACGATTTACATAAAAAGTTTCAGCCTCCCACGGATCTCATGGAATAGGCCATTCAGTGCAATCGGATGATATTATGAGAAAGGGTGTAATTGGGTAATTTTAGGGTCCAATTGGTTTACTTGAGTAACTTGCCCTTAAATTTTCTCCGATGTTTTATTTTCAAAATTCAAAATTTTTAGTTTCTTTTGCTTTCATTGCTTGACACTTGTCAAACACTTATGCTAGACACTTGTCAAGCAATGAACTATTAGTGCTCTTCTTTTATTAAGAGAGGAAGATAATAATAATAATAATAATAATAATAATAATAATAATAATAATAATAATATGTAAACTAATAAATTCAAGAGTAAACAACTAATATTATCCTAAAGTTTTTAAATTTTATTAATGAGAATGTTACTCAATTGTTTTAAAAAGTACCAACACGCAATTGTTTGTTAATACCCCAGTTGGACATTTTTAAATAATGGAGCATATTTTTATCGTTAATATTAATAGTTTACTCTTAATTTAAAATGGAAAAGAGGGGGGAAAAAGGCAATGGTCTTATATAAGTAATAATTGCATGGTAAGTCAATACCGAATTGATTCATTAGATTTGTAAGAATTAAGATAGTAGTCAATGAACAATGGCCAGTGTATACGAAACGTAAGTCGAATCTTAACCCTTAATACAGGTTGGTTAATGAACCCAGATAAACTAACAAGTCATTGCATGGTTTGATTTGGAACTTGAATTGCCAGCAAAAGAAAAGGGAAAAGGCTCTCCTATATCAAATTGGACTTCTCTATTTTACATTGCTTAGAGAAGCATGACATATATATCATATATGCATATGTAGCATCTTATATGACTTTACGTTTTGGATTCAAGACAAAAAAAAAAAAAAAGGGTTCAGCAGATAAGATAAATAATGACGTGTTTATTGTTGTAAGGGAATCAAACCACAGCTAAAGCAGTCAAAGACAAATATGACATCCAACTAAATTAATAATAAAATCTTGTAAAGGAATAGAAGTTTCTTTACAATCTTTTATGGGCCGTCAATTAATTATTAATTATATTAAAAAAGTTAATCTAAGCTTGATTAAGTATCACATATATTCACATTGTTTACTCAGCCTCTATACCTTGTGGGAGCTTTTTTATTTTTTGTTTTATAATCCATGATGCTTGGGTGTATTAAATATCGCCATGCTTAATTTTTTGAGGTTATAAGGCATCTTTAAGATTGTTAATCCCTCTTGATATAATCTTTGACTGCAAATATGTTAAAGTATCAATATTTTTGGAAATATACTTTGAGAGAATTATGTTAAATATACATTAAAATCAATCATCAAAATCAGTTATTTATATATAATATATATTTAAATATAATATATATATAATTAATTTATTTTTAATATATTTTTATATTTTAATATATATTATATATTAATATCTAATTTTAGTAGCTGATTTTGATTTTGATGTGTAATAAAATTGTTGCCATTGGAATTACATCCGAATGGCATATTTCAAAAGCGTACCAGTCAAGCACATAATCTTGTATTGACAATTTAATTAATCTATTACTTTACTTTAAACAATCCATTTATTTTGTAACGTGCGTCTTTTTTCGTTAATCTTATACCGACGACTAATGTTATTTCAACAACTTAAAAGTGAATAAAAAGATTAAATAAAAGATTAAAGACACTGTTGTTCTTGGTGCAAATTTAAAACATTATATTCAATCCAAGTATTTGTTAGGAGAGATTTATACTTGTTGTTTTCAATAACCTAAGATTAATTTCTACACTATATTTTATTTGGTGCAAACTTTAGAATTTTTTAGAGAGAGAGAGAAAGAAACTGTTTCTTAGGTATTTCTAATATTCTAACGACGAAGAGGTTATGATTTCTTCCAGATAATACTAGAGCTCATCATTTTCCAGTTTCCACTTTATTTTCTTATCCCTCTTTAAACATTAGATAAACAGAAAATTATTAAAAGAAAAAGAAAAAGGAAAAGAATGTTACTTCGCATCTCTTGAGTTTGTCAAAATAAAAAGTTTGAAACCCTAACCTGAAATGAGTATTAATAGAATCTCATCATAGCAGTGAACCAAGCTAGCTACTATAGTAAAAATCAACGATTTTAATTTTTAAAATCAATAATAAAATTAATGCTATATTTACACATGTATGCAATTTTAAAATTATTTATATTTTTACATTGTATATTACTTATCTCATTTTAATTTGTGACAGAAAAAGTAAACAAATATCTTGCTTTTTTGTTTGTGCCTAAACAAATATCTCGTTTACATAGTATGGCTTATAGTTTATAATCAACTATTCAAATAAAGATAGTAAAAAATATTTTTTTATAAAGATTTTTTATTTAGCCCCCAAAACGTAAATTTTAAAAGAAAGTAACCGGTTAAGGACAATAATAAACTTTTTACATAAAAATAACATTTTATATATTAAAATCTAATCATAAATGTTAATGGTAAAAAAAGTATTTTTGAATGAAAATAATTATTGAATTTTTATTTGAGTATTGGCCATTTTAATTGTATCATTTAAAATTTATTTTTTAATTAAGTAAAATAAAAAAATAATGTCATTTTGTGATGCAAAAATTAAAAATATTCCAATAATAATAATAATAATAATAATAATAATAATAATAATAATAATAATAATAATGTTGATGACAATCATAGTCATAGGTATAGCATCTCCGTCTCTACCTAATGATAACAAAACATAGAGAGTCATGATGATAGCTATTAATAAGAGAGTGTCAAAGATGCCAAAAGCAAGAGTTGGAGTGCAAGAATCGTAATATAAATATATATATGGAAGATCCCCCCTGAAAACTTGTTAAGAGTTGTGCATGCTCATAATTACACCCACAATATTATGATAATTAATTATTATTATCAATTAGATTGTTAGTTTATGAATTTGGAGAGAAATGAAGGTGGGTATGTAGGAACAGAAGACAAAGAGCTGTGGAAGCAAATAGTAATGCATCTTAGGATGCAGACAATTAACATCTGGGTGATGGTGTAACAAATTAAAAAAAGGAATTCTCAACACTCAAGAAAATACATACCCATGATTTCACGGATCATGTCATATGAATTTGAGGGCCACAACTTCACACATCCCTTTCACTGTTTTCTGCAAAATCACATCTATAAGCAATCATACATTATTATTATTATTATTATTATTATTATTATTATTATGCACGCATTTTGTTTTTCTTAAACTAAAGATTCTGATGATATTTAGACATGCAAAAGAAAATTTTAAAACTTAACTTAATTTGTACGAGTACTTGCTAAAACAAAATTTACATCAATGTTTAATTATTTGTAAATACATAAGTAAAATTTTACTTGAGCAGTGATTATCTAAAGAATAAGTATAGAAAATTATTATTTAATTAGTTAATATTAACTATAACTGTACTTTTTTTTTTGTTAACTTAGTTGTTTAACCTTCAGTTTTTAGATAAAGTTTAAAATTAAGATTTAGAGTTTTGAATTTAGTTTAAAGGAATAATTTCATAAAGGTTATTTGATATTGATAGGAAAAAAAAAAAGTTTAGTTTCTAATAGAATTTTTATTTAAAAATTATACTAATATAAGTATTTAATGATTAGATAATAGTGTGTACACTTTTTTATATTAATGTATAATAATTAAACTTTTATAAAAATTAGAGGTTTAAGCATATAATAAGCAAATATTACATATGACGAAGACATGCAATAACACGTGCCATGAAATCCATTTACATTAACATATTTTTGCTAATCATATCTACAAACTAGTGCCATATATATGATTCTACTTAGGACTACGTACGTACTAAACTATCGAAAATAAAGGAGGAATTTATTCTTATCGTATCAAATGGGATATACTTATTCTTCTTTTGAAACAACCCTGATAATTTTATTTAAAAAATAAAAAGGTATCATCTACTATTCTCTCCATCCCTTTTTTTCAAAAAAATATTATAACCATTATTAGAGGTAGTGTTGAATACCAATACGGTGAAAGAAATCAAGGGGCACAGGCATCCTAAATCTTAATTCATAAATTCTAAAAAAATTACTTTTCATGTATTGCTTTACATTTTCGTATACTCCCTGTTTTATTGTTATATATTAATTTATATATTGAGATATATTATTTTTGTGATATACGTAACTGTTTCTATGCTATCTATATTGCATTCATATGTATTGTGAATTTTTTATACTGATATTTATATTTTTTGTATTATAAATATTATATATGGAGGTGTACAATGGTACATATAAAATTATGTATCATTCTAAATTATATTTTAAATGTTAAATTTTAAACTATAAATATAAATTGTTAATATAAAAAGTTTAACTTTTTTACACGGTCCAATTAATTATATTGTCACACAACAGTGAAATAAATTAATTTTTAAATTCAATACTTTAAAAATCATTTAAATTTATAAATTTTATTAGATGATCGTGTAAAACTTTTAACATTGAAAATGTATTAAAATTAAATTTTAATATAAAATATAATAAATAAACACTTAAAATTTTTTTAAATAATATAATTTTAAAGAGCATTTAAGAATGAACTAATAAATATCCGAAAGAACATAAAATAAATATATTTGTACTCTTATGTGTTTTTATATCGTTAAAATATTAAAAAACTTGTTTATTTCCATAAAGTATATAATACATTTTCTTTTATAAGAGAAGATTAATCACATGAATATATCTTTACCTAAAAATCAGATTGTATATGGTTAGAAATTTATATGTTTAACTGAACTAATAATTAAACGACTCGTAACGTAATCTTCCCTTAAAAATGTTTTACATCGCTAGCCTTTTAATAAATGTTCAATGTTCATCCCAAAACTATTATTATTGTTTTGTGATTTGGAGAAATGGTATGAGTAGCAAGTGGTGTGTGTGGTAGATGAGTAATGAGTGCTGAGTGAAGATTCAGAGTGAGTGAGTTACTTGCTACACTGCTATTATTTCTCCATCCATCAATATTTTCTTTTCTTTTCTTTTCTTTTCTCTGATGAGTGATGACTGACACGATTGCTATGCAGAACCGACCACACCTTCTCTCTCTTTCTCTCTTCTTCCTATCCATGAATGAAAGTGTGTGCATGTT